>VZSV01000126.1:2508045-2524624 GCA_013398735.1 Nothocercus julius | reverse complement strand
TTTTTTTTTTTTTTTTTTTTTTTTTTTTTTTCTCTAAATTCTTTACAGGAAGGCGTTACTGGTTCACTCAACTGTGTGGAAATAGAAGCAAATCTAGTGTGTGCAAGGCAACTATTAGTCAATACAACCAATAGGAAAAAAAAAATCAGGACAATTAGAATCATGGTAACTATACTGGGGAAGATTCACAGAACTCAGTGACATGCCCCAAAAAAGCACAGTCCCATAATGGAGAAAGCAGACTGTATGTGTTAATAACCCATCTAGGGCTAAAAGGGAAGTAGAGACAAAACAAGACCTGTGATGAAAGTTAAACAAATCAATAAAACTGGGTATCTTACGTTCAAGAGTTCTAGCAGAGTTGACCTATCCTCCCTGAGGCCACTAGAATTATTTTAAAATAACATTTCAAATAGTTTTCCAGATGCCTGAAACAATCTTAGTGATGTGTGAATATTTTAAAAGGGTAAATGAGCAAATCCAGGTAATTACAAGCATGTACATCCAACATTGATCTTGGACAAAATAATGGAAAATCTGTTAGGAGGCAGATTTTCTTTAATTCTTAAGGAATTAAAGCAGGAAAATAGAACTAAGTCCATGGGAAGCAGATGGCATCAAACTCACTTGATGACTTCTTCATGTTAGACAGGATATGTAGTTTATAAAGGTAGGAAAGACTGATATTTTAGATTTATTGCCATTGATACTTGCAAATAAACATAAAATTATATAAAATTGAGTTGGCATTCACAGAGTCATTTGGGAACCAGCTATTGATAAATTTTAATTGTAATTTTACATGAAAAATTATCATAAAGCAATTACACTTGTTATGGGAAATCTATGCTGCTTAAAACTTTTGTCAAAACAACTGGCATAATAACTTTTAAAATACTTACTTATTAAGTTTGCAGATGACATCAAAACACAGGTAGCAAAACAGAAGAGTACTGGCCCATGTTGTTCAGCTAGTTAGGTGCCCACCACTTATATAAGAATAAATGAAACTGAGAGCCACTAAAGATGATCAACTAAACATAATCTCTCAAGACAAAATCCCAACCAATGATGTTAATAGTGTCCTGGGATATACAAACTGGTGAATCTCCATTAGGAATATTCATCACCAGAGCAACATGTAGAAAACTGTCAATAATTCATAAAATGGGAAAGGTTCAAAGATGTGTCATTAGAATGACATAAAAGATTGGAAAATTCACCTTCTCTTTTCATGCTATGTAAATTGGCACAGGTATGGATACTGTTTTCCCTTACAAGCATTTCCTTGGTTATATGGTGAGTCCATCACAGTACCAACACTGCTGTGTGACTTTAAGAGAAAACTCAGAGAACAATCTACTTAGCTTATAATAGAAATATAGTTAAAGAAAAAGATAAGGCATGATTTGCTCAGTTTAGAAATATTGACTTGAGGAACAAAGGAATTGATGATGTTGAGTAGAGGAAGATTAACAATATCCAATGTCTGGAAAACAAAACTAGACAAATTCAGCACAGTCACTATTGCTTGCTTTATGGAGGTTGGAGCAGATGATCACAGTGGTCCTTCAGACCTCGAGACACATAAATCTTGAGAGACCACTGGCTTCAGTAGAGTGAGGGTACTGAGAAGCTGTATTCCAAGCACTGCTAACATTAACAAAAATGCAACATATGGTTTCTTCACAAATGAGCTTATAACCCTGCTCTCAGGTTGCCATTCATCAGACCCTGTTACGTTGTCATGGTATGCCATGATTTAGTGTTACTATCTACTGGAGTTTCTCTCTCCAAATTTACTGTTAATCTGTTATTTGCACTATTCTAGGAAGTGATGAACAGAGAGATTTATTTTATTTAAGCCAATCTTTATTCACACCCTCCTAGACCTAGCTTGAGATACTAGTGACCCACCAACAATATTTAATATCTTTTTAAAATATGTTTTAACATGAGCTGATAGCATATTTTTTATAATATGAAGTGTTATATTGTTGGAAAAAACTTTGTTGACTGGAGTGAATATGCATATTTGAATAAAAACCTGCCTACATAATTCATCTCTCTCTGGAAAAGTAAATAAAAGCAATATGGTTGCTTTTCACACTGATTGTCTTTCAGTGCAGTTTCTAGCATACTCATAGTGAGCCTGCACATAAACGGTTATGTTGGGCAAAGTAGTATTCCATCTAATAGTCAATCTGTGTTATTATTATACAAGTATTACTTGTTTGTACTATGTCACCTAAAAGTTTCACTTGAAATCAGCAGATCACTGTGGTAGGAACTGCCTTTACCCAAATAGCATACAGGTTTAGCAGTCGAGACAGATGAATGCACTTCATCTTTAGTAATGAGGATTTCACAGAGCAATTTACTTTCTGTTATGCTTGATTAAACCTATTATGCCTTTACTGACACTTGTGCAACCCCATTACCCTTTGTGGGTTTACACAGGTATAACAGGTTGGACCTCTAACAGGAATTAATTCTGTGATTTCTGCATAAGAACAAGCAGATTTCAACTCACTCTTAGTAGTATTAGCACTAGTATTAGCATTAGGATGCACAACAGTGAATATTATCTACAGAAAAAAATGTATTTTTGTCTCTAAAGTACTGGGATGTGACTGGATATATACAGAGGGAAGAGACATCTGTTGCTAAGAAGATTTTTAAAATAAAATCAATTTAAGCAAAATGAGTGTGCTTTAAAAATGGTAAAAGTGTTTCACTTATTGATGTAAAGTACAAGTAAAACTGCTTTCAGTAGGCCAGGGATGAAATGATTGGTAAATCTAAGTACAACTGGTGTTACAGGTGTGATTTAAACCACAGGAGTGCGTTTCAAAATCCGCTTTGTTACTGAGAAAGCTATTTTCTTCCTTTTCAAGCTACTTTCCATAGCCTGGGAATGTATATTCAATGCAATGCCTATTTCTACACATACAAAAACAAAATAAACAAAAAAACAAAACCTTATATGAGATGAAAAGGCATTTAGCAATATTTAGTTATGTAGTATTATATAGAGAAGAACCATGTGGATTTTATTTCATTCTGTAGCTCCTGTTCTGTAATGTTCAAGTGCAAGGAATTAGTAAACAAATCTCAGTGCATCTTCATTACAAAGCAAATATTTAACTAGTATCAAAAAAAAATATTTGACATACATTGACTTCACAGATAAAACTAGCTTTTGATCTGTTACTGTAGAGGATCACATGCCATATATTGGAATGGATTTAGGGCCAATACACTGGCCCCGGGAAATATAGTAATATATATTCAGCTAAAGAGGATTATTCAATAGTGACAGCACAAAAATTCCCAAGTTCAAACTGAGTTTGAGTGCAAAGGTCAATGGTTGCTTAACTGTGTCTCTTATTTCTGCAATATTAGATGCAACTGTCATAAAACCAACTTTTAAATGGAGAAAATGTCATTCTACTGTTATGAATAGGTATTTTGGTATAATGACATGACTAAAGCTTCAGCTATGATATTTTGTCACCTCTTCAAAAATGCTGTTATCATGTCGAGTCTGTCCACCTTAGGAGGCAGACGGGAGAAAGAAGGGCAGGTTATAAATAGAAACAGTTGGTGCTCAGGACCTAAAACCGACATTTCAGGAGCCATAGACAGAATGCCTGCTGGGGTCAGGAATGCAGTAGGTGTGCCTCTGGAGCACATTTTCCAGTTTAATTTCATCCAAAATGAATCCAGTTGAGACACTTTGAAACCTCTGCATGTTGTGAACCAGGGCAGGGAATTCATTTCAACAGTGCTCTCCTGACCCAGATTAATAAGATAACATGTACTCAGAGCAGCTATGTACCAGGAAAGCTTCTGCTCTTGGTCAGAAAGTAAAAGAACACATCAAAAGTGAAAATTAAGAGTAAAATGCTGCTCAGACATCAGTTTTGAGAGAAGAATTCTCTGAGGGAATAAAATTTAGCAGAACTAGACCTCTAGTCATTACTAGGATGCTAGTCATTTGGGGAAAAAGTGAGTTGGGAAAAAAGAAAAAAAAAAAAAATCTGTTTTACTAACACAATCAGAAATACTTAAAAAAAAAGAAAAAAAAAAAAAGAAAATACCACTAGCATCTGTAAAACTGTCTTAGGAAAGGAAGTGGAAAAGAAATAGGCTAAGCTAGGGTTGAAAGGTGTTCTTAAAAAAAAAAAAATGTTTAAAAATGCATCTACATTACTTTTCTAAACAACTATTAAAATAGTGGGCCTGATACAAAAAAATGTTACTATTTCCAATATCAGTTTTATACTTTGCTGAAAATCAACCAAAATAAGCCTGTCTTTTTGTCATTTCTCATCATTTGACCTCATATTGCTTGGTAAAGTCTATAGATGAAAACACATAAATAACTCAGATGCTGGAAACATGAAACGGTTGTGACATCTGTAACATCTGTAGTTTTGATTGTGTATTATAACTTTGCCATGAGCAAAAAAAACAAAGTAAATAGTTAATCAAAAATATCAGCGGCTGATTATTAATGATATTTTTATAAGATTTCTGGCTTAATCCTTGTTATTAATCTGCAGCTCCCTGTATAGTATACAAAATAAGAATCAGAATGAAAGAGGTTTCCCTTGGGTACAGCCAGGGCAGTTTTTGGCAAAAAGACAAGAATATTTGTTTATTTCTTCCAACATTTAGTGATTAGAGGAACTTACTATCAGACAAATAACATTGTCTGTTATCTGGTCCCTCCTCTCCTATATCCATGATTCATTCTGACAGGGGAAATTTAAAGCAACAAGTACAATATGATAAACAATATCCATCACCATGTAGGGAACCTGGCTAAAAGCTTTCTGTCACTATTAATAACACTGTTTGGTTTTCAGTCTCCCCATTTATTGCATTAGTGGCAGATGTAAAATACTGTGAGAAATAAACAACTTTCAGTATGTGCTACCTGCAAAAATTTGGCCTCTCAGTGAGGATATTTTAAACTTCCTCAAGACAGTTATGTGTAGAGTCTAATGAATGGACCTCAGAGAAAGTGCATATGGAAAAATATTCATGTAGCTCCCAGTGTTTCTAGTGTGTTATGTTGTACCATGAAGTGCCCCATAGTATAAACAAGAAAATTATCGCAAGAAAATACGACTTATGAACTTCTAAATTTAAATCAGTTTTCCAGAAGTAGCTGCCTTATGCAGATTCTGTTAAAAAATTCCCAGTTAGAGAGACTTAAAATTTGATGTCCAAGTTAAGTATTATTATTCATAAAGTAACTTGGATTGAGGGAAAAAAGTAAAAAACATCCTTAAGTTTAGGCAAATGAACAAGATGTTATGTCATACTTTTTCTTATAGTAAACCACCAGCTAATGTGTGTTAGTGAAGTGAGACCTGTCCAAGTCCCACAGACACATACAATAACTAGAATCCATATTCTGTGTTAACACCAGATCTTTGGAAGAATTGCACACAGAGAGTCTTTGGGCCTTTTATGCCTAGCTGTAGTAGTAGTTATGAAAAAAACATATATTTTTTTTCATTTATAGACATATATGAAAAGTTTCACACAATTTCAAACACATTTTCCCTAAATTTTCCAAGAGGGGAAACAAAACAAACAAACAACAAAAAAGTAACTTTTATTATCTTACAAACTATTTAAATCAATGTTTATGATTTTAAACTATGTTAGAAATTTGCATTTACAGATATTCCATGACAAAATAGTTTGCTTTTTCAAAAGTTAAAACTTACTTGGGCAAAGTAATGTCTAAATTTGATGCATGTTTACTTCATCCAAAAATGTATTTTTTCTGCAAATAAGCTATGCATCTGATAAAAATAAGCTTCTCTGAGCTGCTGACTTCCAAAGTATCTTGCTATGTGACTACGTAGTTTAAGTTATAACTCCTTTATATATTTTATAGTTAGAAGTTACGTTTTCTATGAATAGAACTACTTTATCTTAAAGTTGAAGAGAAAAAATATGTTCCTGTAATATCTGAGACTATAGTTATTCTTCATTTGTCTTGAAAGACAAAATAGTATATTAAAGATCAGTCTAAATATGCTACTGCTTCTTTCCTGTAGAAACATTCTTCAGTAATTAAGATAGCATTAATTTATAACCAAGATAATATTAACTTATTAACAAATATTTTGGGAAATTATGTATTACAGCAGTTTTCATCAGGAGCACAAAGGCTGGACTGTTTTCACACTGTACTTTCAGCAGTCTGACCATCTGACACAATCATGGGTATATGCATGACTGTAAAAATAAAAAGACTTGCCAGGACTAATTGCTTTCTACTAATTAACTTACTGAAATCCACCAACATGCACTTTGAGACCTGACGTTATCATTAACCACAGAGGGCAAGGAGACTTGCTGCCATGTGGCCAGGGGACATGGCTAGGGGCCGGTGGCTTCACCTCCCAAAACAACCCTCCAGATTGCAATAGCCATAGCATGCACCATGCATGCATGCTGGCAACACCAGCATTTGGGAACTTGAGAAACAAGGATTCTTTTCCTATTTTCATGGAAAAATAAAGTCTCTACTAAGATAGCATGATACAATAAATATTACTTAATGCAACGAGAAAACATTGAACTTATGTGCGGTTACGAAGTAGAGCCAATTGACTTGAAATATATTGGGATACTAGTTACATCATGTCTGATTTTAATGTACTATGACTTTTCGCTCGGATGCTAAAGTTTCCCTTGTTGCCTTTGCATATATTTTTATATATGTGTATGTGTGCTTTTGTATGTGCATCAAAATAGGGAAATAAAACAGAAGCAAGTGTTTTAACTTGTATGAACCTATATAAAGTAAACATGGAAACACACAAAAATGCCATTCCAAATGAACTACCATAAAAGTCCTCAGATATTTCCATTTTATGCATGTTGGTTAAAATTTGGCTCACTGGGTTTTGTTTTGCTTCCTAGAGGAACAAATTGTTTCACCATATTAGCACAGTCTGTGTTTTCACTACTAGCTAGACTTCCCTTTGGATGTTAAATTAACACTAGAGCGATTCAAGTCAACAAATAAAACTCACATCATGAGCCTAAAAATCCAGATCTAGTAGTGTAATCCAAAAGGAAACTATTAGATGAATGAAGAGAAAAAAATGTGCATGTTCTTGCCTCAGAACGAGTGTGGCTTCTTCATCAATATGTGGTGTTTTTGAGGGTCATTTCTTCTGCTTCTCCTTTGTATACACATGCACTTTGCCTATATACAGAAAAATAGGTCATATACACCCCCACGCACTCCTGATAAAACTTCATGATTCTTCACACCTGGTTGCACAGAAAGACTTTGCTTTCAGGATATAACATTGTGCAGCTGAAAAGAAACATATCTGTCAACATCATGTAAAATGCAATTCACCAGTAGACCACAACTGGCCTTACACGTTGGATAGTAATTATTTATAAATAGGTTTTTTAAACCTACAAACTCTCAACATCTTACAAAAATAAAATAATTTAGACCAAGACTCACCTTCATTATATGGCAAAATTCAATTCTCTTCATGTCACACATAGAGTACTAGAAATCTTATCTAAAGTTCCTTTAATCAATGGAAAGGTTAGGAGTTAAATACACATGATAGAAAAACTGATTCAATAGAGGTGTAGAATTAGATATAGCTGGCAAGATGCTGTTATACAAATGCAAGGAGCTCTGTTGACAAAATGGAGAAATTGGGTCTTTTGAAGAATCAAATGAAACTTCAGTAATCATGACTACTGAAGAAGACAATATGTGGAAGAAGGAAAACAATGGTACTAAACATGGTACTCTAGAAAGGTATCTTCTTAACATTAGAGACTGTAAGAAATAAGAAAAGACAATAAAAATAAAACAATATTTTAAGTAAAATCACCTGTGTGACGATAAAATAAGTCCTAGGAATATTGGAAAATTTGTGGGGGACTGTCTTTTGATCCCAGAATCAGACACTAAATAGAGATTTTTATTGTGTCTGTACAAAGATACATAAAGAAACATCTTGTTATGTTGAAAAAGAGTATTACTAACACAAATAGTAATATATCCTCTAAAGAAGTATTGTTGTTATGATTTAATATTAAATAAATGGGATATCTGAAAGGAAACCATCATAGAAACTAGCAGTGACTTCAGTGTTGGTCATTTCATTTGCTTTAAATTAAAGAAGTTAAAAATCAGTTAACAATCAGTTAAATTTCTCATTTCAAAAAGACAGACCTTCATCTAAAGCACAGCCTGGAGTTCTTCTGAGCTCCCGAATCTGGAAATAGGCCTTGGCTGTATCCCAAGCATATGAGGGCAAAACCTTGGCACATGCCTACTCCCTTCCCTCTCTGAACTTTAGGTTTCATGAGAAGGAAATCTGGGCACATGAGTCAGAAGGGAGAGGCACTGCACTCTGACAAAGTGCACTATCTGGGGAATCAAAGACTGCAGGCATGGCACCGTGTGCGCAAGCTGCTGAGTTTGGATTTGACCCAAGGTAACTATTTAGGGAGGCCAACTGAACTAAGGAACTCAGGGATTTGATTTTGGAGGCAGCCTGGAATTCCTCCACGTCAAACCTGCTAAAGCTATCTGGAATCTGTATGGCAGGCCAGGAGAAAAAAATGTTGTACAAGAAATTTCCAGACCTAACTAACTGGAGGAATAACCATCCTGAAAATGACATTATGCATAAATAGAGTACCTACAAGGAATGGAAAAGAAGGACCAATCACTAAAGAAAACCATGACTTCGAAGTCAAGAAATGTAGGTCTAAAATGAGACTTGGCAGAGGTAGGACTTGCTAAAATTCAAGATGAATCTGACCTTGTAAAAGAAATCGGACTAAATAGCTAAAGGTTCTTCAGGTGTGTGTGTAGAGGAAGAAGGCAGGAAGCAGTGGAAAGGCTTTGGAAGGATGATGAGATGCAAATGAAAGATTTATATTTGATTTGAGACAATTTATTTTTGTCCCAAAAACTAACTTCATTTCAGTTTTCAATCAGACTTATATTTTTGAACATGAATTAAAGACTGGGAAGAAGGAGGAAATGGAGATAACCACAAGCAAATTGAACATCATGCCCAAAGACCTTATTAAACTCAAATAAAATTGGGAGTAGGTAGATAACCCAATCTCCCAGAAATTAAAAAAAAAAAAAAAAAAAAAAAAAAAAAAAAAAAAAAAAAAAAAAAAAAAAAAAAAAAAAAAAAAAAAAAAAAAAAAAAAAAAAAAAAAAAAAAAAAAAAAAAAACAAGGCATGAAGCCCAAATTCCCATATTAAGTGTCTGTGATAAACCTATTAAACTGGGGATGGTCTTAATAACTGGAGAACACAAATGAAATGTCTACATTAAGAAAAAGGAAAAAAGTCAACCTGGCATCTACAAGATCCTTTAGTCTGAGCTCAGCAGTGCAGATTTCAGAGAAACTGAAGACTGGCAACACCATGCAACATGATTTAGTCAAAGGTAGATTTATGCCACACTACATAGTGACCTTGTCCAAAGTCCTGGAGATTTTTTTGGCCAGAGATATTGTGAACCTTTAGAACAGAGGTCAGTACACTGCCACCTCAGAAACTGCAAGCTTTATGGGACTGGGATCAGTAGAGGAACAATATGGTACACTAAGGACTGGTTGAAAGGTAACCAGCAGTGAGCTCAGAAAGGAAGTGTGGGGCTGGAGGGAAGTTACTGCAAGATCTCCCAAAGTTGAAAGGCAGTGGGTCCTCTGTAGTGCTTTCAGAATGACCGTGAAACAAATAATACTTGTGTGCCATGTGAAGTGTAAAGTGATGAGACGCTAAGGGTATTCACAAAGCTGACTTAACTCCGGTGGATCTCAGTTCTCCAGCATTTTTTTATAATACCTCTAGAGTCTTTCAATAATAAATGGAAGATAAGCTCCTCCAGAGTGCAGTTCAGACCACGTAATTGGGCTGTTATTCTGACTCAACTCCTGGACGAGCTCATCTCCCTGTATCAGCTATGGAGGTGGCCAGGAAGATTGACCTTGGTAGACCAAATCTGGTCTTCGTGGACTCCTCCTTTGTTACTACTCTCTCCATCCGTGCCTTCCACTTGCACTGTCACTACTTTATTAGATTATTATACAGGAAAAACAAAATGACCTTGAAGACTGAAGTAATAGAAATAGGATGAAATTCAATAGTGCAAAATCTAATAGCTTCATTACTTTTATAAACTGGTAGGCCACTTTAAAACAGCTATGGGAAGGAGGTCCTAGGGGACCAGCAAAAAAGCAGTACAGCAGATATAAACTTAGTAAGTATAGGCAGAGGTATTTACATAGAAGCAGACACTTATTAGATGATCTCCAATAAATTGTGCACAATTCTGGGTACTCCAATTAAGAAAGAATAGGTTAAATAGAAACAGTGTAAGAATGACATATAAGAAGATCAGGAAGATGAAGTAACCAAAAAAGTCTGACTTACTTAGCCTGGGGAAAAGGAAAAAAAAAAAAAAAAAAAAAAAAAAAAAGTTGAGGCAAGAAATGATTGCCATTGATAAATATGCTAGGGAGGTAAACAGCAGGGAAGGGAAGGAACTATTGAAGCTAAAGGACATTGCTGGCAAAGGAACTAAGGGGTATAGGCTCTTAACTTTAAGATGAAAATTAAAAATCATCTAACCATTAGAGCCCTGGGATTCAAAAGCAGGATTCAGATAGAAATAGTGGAAAGAAAATATCCAGCTATTTTTGAGAGGGCAGCTGACGAATGTGGAATGGCTGTAACTTGCAGTTCTAGTGATAATTAGGATTTGAACTCCACACGCAGGAAGCCTCTCCCAGCCCAAAGTCACTACTCGCCCCTGGAGATTTGTCGTGTTTTAAAGGGACTATGGGCCTTGCTCCAGCTCGGATGGGAAATGTGGCCTAACCAGAAATGGAGTCTGGGCTTGAAATCCTCCTTCCCCTGAGAGAAGAAGACTTGAAGAAATGAACCACATGAACAAATGCCACAATGGATAGACATAGTGATAGGTCTGTGGTGCTCCTCAGAAATGGGGGACAGAGTTATAGATTTAAAGCAAATCCATCCAAGCTCCCCACTGCTATCAGCCTCTCTGTATTTCTTAGAAAGTGGGCAAGAACAGTCTCTTTTATTATAAGTTGCCAAATCCTAGCTGATCATGAAGGGATCAATTTGGGTGCCCAAATCTATTTTGTGAATATTGTATTAAGATGTCCCCAGAACTGAATGCTCCTGTAACAGGCGTGGGAGATACCAAGGGGGGACTGAAAATGAAAAAAAAAAAAAAAAAACCTGGGTCTTAAACAAAAAGCTGGGCCTTAAACAATTCTGACTTGGAGAATTTCTCATGCCTCAGCAGTGGGAGAAAGAAGAGAAAGAATTCTTCAAAATAATTAAGCTTTATAATTTGGGGTTATTTTTAATTAATTAAAATGAAGATATAAAATCCCTAAGGCTTTTGAAGATTGTTTTATTATTATGTCAGAAATTATCTTTAATTGTTCCAGGTGAATAATACCACAATTGTCTCCTTTTTTATGGCTATAGACTGCTAGGCAAATTGAATTCTGGCCAATAGTGAGTATTTCTATGTTACTACAGTCTCAGAGTGTTAGAGCAAATCAAGCTTCAAATATTAGGGTTATTTATTATTTTGTATATTGTTTCAATTAAAATTTCATGCATTGGATTTTTATTCTTTGGCTATCTGTATGGCAATTCTTAGAAGTATTTTAGGTCTTTTTTTAGTCTTTAAAGTGTATTGACATAAATGCTGCATATAACATATGCCTGTATAATGAGTATAAAAGGAGCAGAGTATAGTTTGAAATTTTGAAATATTTGTAAAAAAAAAAAAACCATATATTAATTATATCTTTCACAAGACTGTTTATTATGTAACTATTATCCCATAGCCTGGCTTGATTTCTTATAGTGCATTGACCCATTCAGTAAATTCACAGCCCAACTTTGGCAGAGGTGTAACTTGATAATTAAAAAGTATGTTATCTCCTGCCAGCTTGTTATAGGCAAGTGTAAGCTGAACGCTAGCTTTCCCTAATCCCATCAACCCAGTCTGTAGGAAGGGTCAGGGGTCAGTAACTGCTTCTAAAAACACTGTTCAATTGAATCCAAACAAGCTCTTACCTACTAAGCAGCTGCTCACAAACAATTCGGAATCTGTCCTCATTACCAATTGTTAAGGGCTCCTGTTGCAAGAAAAGCCCTGTTTTGAATAGGCCTCTAATGCACCAGTAAGTCTTCATCTGATAGGCTAAGATCTAAAGTCAGCAAATTATTTTTTCCATCCCCCCCCCATCACAAAGAAAAAAAATTAGAAACCAGTTAATACTGGCTGGCACATCTACTGGTTCTGGCAGGAAATAAGATGCTGATTTTCAAAAGGCAGAATGTCGTGCATCAAGGACAACTTCTAGGAACTGAAAAAAAGAAAAGGAGTAAATGCAATAATACATGGAATGCAGTGGAAGGAATAAACCATTTTTCAGCCTCCAATAGGAGAAAAAAAAAAAAAATCTGTGCATTAGGGGAAAAAAACTTTAGCATATTATGAAAAGAAAATAGTGTCCAAGTATTTTAGTCACTATTCAAAATGAGAGAAAGAACCTTATATTCTCTGGTCAGATCCCACTTTGCTAATAGTCTGAGAGAAACTGTTTGGTGCCAGCACAGAACTTTAATATTCTTTTTATTTTCGTCTGCTGTCACATATCTCATAAGTCTGAAAATGTTGTGAAAGGAACAGATGAAGGCATTAGATACTTGATAACTTAAATAGAGGGAAAATTTATTTACAGTATAGTTAGATACCATATATAAAGGAATATGCATGCTGCAGTTTGAACAAGCACAGATTTTTTTCTGTATTTTTACTGAAAGTATATATCTTCCTTCAGTAAACTGAAAAAAAAAATAGTTGCATCAATATCCACATATTGCAATTGATGTCTGCTTCCTAAAACAACGGCAGGGGACTCCTCATCCATAAACAGGAGCCGTGTTGAAGTTTCACTGACTTCAGTGGGAGAAGACCCAAACCCTCTCTGACTGCTTTTACCTTTTAAGTACGCTTTTTTTTTCTTATAAAAGAAGAGAAAGTGCTTAAAAGAACATCAGAATATTGCAAAGGGAGGGGAAAACCACAGTTACCCACAAGTCTGTGACTCACAGGACCAAGCTGTGGTCACAGTCCCCTGACAGTTTCAATCCTCTCTTCTCAGTCCTGAGGTTAGGAGCTTATGTGTTCTGCATCTCACCTCTCTGTAAGGTAGAGTGACTATCTTGGCCAGGAAAGTGGGCTGCACAGTGAGAGAAAAATTAAAGGTGCAGCTTTCCCAGCTCGCAGTGCAAGGTATATTATGGCAACCTATGCAGAAAACTCAGGCACATTGCACCCTTTACATCATTGTGAAATTGCAAGGTAGTTCTTAATTTTATGTTGCAGTTCTAGAAGTTGAGAAGATCATCTCTTTTTCAGTGCTGTATCTTTTTTTTTTTTTTTTTTTTTTTTTTTTTTTGATGTAAAAATCACACTTTTTTTTTTTTTTTTTTTTCCAAGGGAGTAGTTAAATATTGTTATTCTCATTGTTCCAGACAGAGAAATAAACATTTTAGGTGACTTTACCAAGGAAGTGCTAAGAAAAGAGATTTGCTATGCTGAGCCTTAACTTTTGTTCTCAATTTATTAACTTAGAGTTATTTCTGCCCAAATTTGCATTGCACATCAGACAACAGTGAAAACATTAATTCTCGCAACTGATTAAATGACAAGCAAAATTTCTAGAGAAGTAATACTTTAATATGCCACTGAACCATATTTTTCTTTTTATTTGAAGCCCTTCAACATATACAAACTTCATCTGAGTACTGGATGAGATAAAATCCTCTGACTTCCAGTCGCAGTAGTCATATACATAGTACATGAGACCACTTACTATACTAAGAAAATATAGCTAATGAATTAAACAGCAAAAACTGAAGATGAAGATGAGATTCACAGGTTTCCAGCAGCTATGGATATGCATCCATGCACCACTGGGTTGGTTGTCCCTGCACTTCCAAATTCCTTCAGCCTCTGTGGAAATGGACTCATTAAAGACTATTTTTCTAAGGGCTTCAGTTGTCTTTTTTCATATATTCGCTCGAGAGCAAAGATGAGAATGATGCCAAGGTCTGAGCTTCACTCTCCACCGCTTTATCACTGTCGTGCCTCCGTTACTGACTCCCGCCGGCTCGCTGGTGATGCTCCCGATATCCGTGCTGACAGGCAGGCGCTCAGCACCTCCTTCTGACATTCGTTTGCCCAGTGGACTTTGCTTGCCAACCAAGGTTGTAATGCAGTCCAAAGCATCACTGCCAACTTTGAAAACACCAACACTAGCTCAGAGGCTCCAGCCTCTGAGGAGTGAGCAAGTTTGCAGTGTCGGTGCGTTTCTCAAGGATAGATATTTATGTACCAAAAAAACCACTCAAAACTGGAGGACTTTGTGGGTAGGGGGTGAGGGAGCTGGAACTGCCCTTTCCTCCTGCCAGAGGAGGAATCTGTGGAGCTGCATTTCACTTCTGCCTCCCATTTGCTACCAGCTCTCATGCCGAGTGGCGGGAAATGGTTTCAGCCAGACAGAGGCTGTCAGCTCAGCAGCGCCTGTCAGGAGCCATTCCGGCGGGAACAGCTGTCCTTTCCTGTTTGCCTTCTTGCTCAAAAGGACAAGCCTTGCAGGGGACGCAGACCTCGGCTATAGCTGAAGACATGTATTTTACAATTGATCCTTCCTACTTAATAATTTTGCAGAACAAATCATTTTCATTACTGGACATGAAAATATCTGAGATCCAAGAATTAATGAGATTATTTTCTAACAAAAAAAAATCCAGCTAAAATATTTGATTTTTTCCCCTTTCTTTGATTCCTCACTTTGAGGTTTTTTTTTTTTTTTTTGGATTGAAATGATTCAGGAAGTGCCTTATTGCCTATTTTTAATGCTCCTCCTGAAAGTGTATTGCCCAATTATGCTTTCAGTCATCCTCATATAAATCCAGGGTGGCTTCAGTGAATTCAGAGGATTTATATCAGCATAACTAAGAGCAAAACTTACTTTGAGTCCCTGGTACACTGCTCAGCTGTTTGTTGGAAAATTCTGCTCAAAATACAAGCTGAGCTTTTCCAGGAGATTTTCTAGATAAATCAATACCTAGCAAGCCTAGTCACTTTAAAAAATACTTACTTTCCTGGCTCTTTTAATCTCTTTTCTTTGAACATTTCTCTTTGTTTTGTTTCAAGTCCTAAATAACAGCAACTTGCTGCAGCATGGGCTTGATTTAAAACTAACAGTGACAGCTTAAGACCCCCTGAAAAAAAGTTAACCATAGAACGTGCAATGAAGTATCTGCTTTAAAAAAAAAAAAGTCTTTAAATCATTTTATGTTTAAGAGATTTTCCTTGCACCCTTCCCCCCTTCCGAGGGAGGAAAAAAAAAAAAAAAAAAGGAAAAAAAGTGAGACCATCTTAACTGTAACGGCAAGTTTATTCAGGTGGTATGAATCAGACAGGGCTCACTGATGCAAACTAGAGCCTCAGAAAGCACAGCAGGCTCTGAGTCTCCCAGGGCTGCCCCACTAAAAGAAGCATAACAAAAACCAGAGAAGAACAGGCCCGCAGTAATCTCCTTGCCCTGGCTAGAAAACAGGGGTGAAGGAAAGCTGCCCTCTCATTATGGTTTTGGTCTCAAGGTTAGAATTAGACCCTTAGGGTAAGCAGCTGTCAATTAGAGATAACTCCAGCCAATGCTGTCTGAAATCTTGGACTTATCTCCTAGCAACTCCCCTTCTTTCAGGGCAGCAACCCTTAGCTCTGCCTTCAGCTCAAGAGTCATCTTGAAGACAGTGAAATAACCTTTTCAATTTGGGCAGATGCATAAAAAATTCAGCTTCCAGAGCCTGCATGAAGCCTGTGTGGCATTTGACTGAGGCTGGATTTTAATCTAGCTTGAGTGTACATTTGCTTTGTTTTTAACATTGCAGAGGTTGAGATTTAGGAGTTTTTGCTAAAAGAGAATTCCCAGATAATGCCTCTAGATCCAGTGGGTTTGGGGCAAATGTTTCTTTGCTTGGGGATATGCAGAGCTACCGTGTTTGTGCATCTGCTGGTGCATCCTCCGTGTGCGCTGCCGTTCGCACCAAGAGAAATCAGCCAGTGGTTGAGAGCTGAGAGTGGCCATGGTTACAGTAGGAACTCTGGGGCTCTCTTTATCTAATGTGGCAGGGCACATAGGAAGCTGACAAGCATAAATCCTATTAAGAAAAGCACAAGGTTACGCACCATTTATGTAGGAAGCATCACAGAATTTCAGGAGAAAGTTTCCAAAGATACCAACAGCCAAATCTACATCTATTTCTGGGCTTTACCATTCATTAGGGTTTTTCAGATTCCCTGGCGTTCACTTCTCCTAATCTCTGATTGCCTGGTGCACGGCCAAAAAGGAAAGAGGCAGCGGAGGATCAGAAAGAGCAGGAAGAGAGAAAAAGGGTACCAAAATAAGAGGG
>VZSV01000126.1:2437418-2507495 GCA_013398735.1 Nothocercus julius | reverse complement strand
TGTTTCACCATTTTGTTAAAATGATAGGGATACTTCCAAGTTGGGAAAAATAAGCTTTTATTTCAGTCACGACACATTAAAAAAATCCTTCTTTTTTTTTTTTTAATCCTGAGTTGAAAACAGTGTTTCTATGTACACTGTACATTTATTTTAAAGTGGAAAATAAAATATAAAGCAATATCAACAGGCTGCCGACCTCTCTGCTCAGCCTGAACTGTGCCTTATGTTACAGGCCTTACCTGTTCTTTACCAAATTTGCTTCTTGAAATTTGGAAGCAGTATGCAGAAAGTAAATCAGAACGCCAATTCCTAAAGCTCTGTGCAGAAACAAAGCAAAGGAATATGATTAAAGAATTGCCACATGGAAAGTGAAGGTACAGCCAAGCCACCCAGTTAAATGTTTTGTGGATGTGGAGTCACTTCAGCATAAGCCCAGGCGGCACTGACTCTGTTCCCTGATTCTTAAGGCTCCCACTAATTCCCTGCTTCCTTCATTTGCTAAGTGCGCATCTCTCTAGAGCACTGACCGCCACCCCCAGCACTGCTAAGGGTGTTTGTTTAAAAGGCTACCAAGAAATGGGCACAGGCCACATTCCTCGCAGGTAGCACAGGGAGTCTGGGGCTGAGAGGCCGAGTGTTTGCATTTCAGACAGCTTATGGCAGACACAAGCACCACATGAAATAACCACAAATGGCAATATTACTATTTTAGCATAAAAATATTTAAAATGTTGCAGAACACATATGGGGACAAAGGAAAAAGGGGAAACAGTTTCAAATTATAAACTTTGCGGTAAAAAACCTAAATGTAAAATGGAGAAAATATTACTGATAATGTAATCTTGGCCTTAATTTACTGGGAAAAAAAAAAAAAAAAGGCGGTATCTGCTTGATATGTAGTGTCAGCTCTTTGATTCTCAGCCATACTGCCACAATTCACCTGTGTATGAGGGTGTATGTATATTTTTGTGGGCACATATCCTCCAGGTACTTTGCAGCTAGTGTATTTTGGAAGCCTAAAATGTGTAATCATGCAGTTTGGTTGTGTATGCAATTATATTTACATACACTTTCACATGTGATATATATAGAACGCAGTGAAAGTCTGTCATTGCACAATTATAATGCAAGTCTTTTCTAGATTATAACTTCATATTCGGACATGTGTTTAAATTTATAACATCTACACTTGTCAAAATGAGCAAATAAAAATCCCCACCGCATTTTTGTTGTATGGCAGATGTGTATTCCCCATTGCACCTTATAAATTGTGATGTTATATAAGATGGAAGAAAGTTTTGCACTTTCAAGCTAGGCTTGGTTTTAATTCATGATATGATGTAATCACTACCATAACTCCTTGCTGTGGAACAGAAACACTGAAAATCCTGCAGGCTTTGTGGCCTACGAGGCTGCCATGGCCTCAGTGAGAGTTTTCTGTGTGATTCAGCACTGCAGCCCTATTCAGGAATGGAATAAGAATGCGCTTAAGTGCTTTGTGCTTAGAAAACATGCTTAAATGCTTTGTTGAACTGGGAACTAATTAAATGACTGAAAGTTCAAACTTAATATCTCAGTGTAAGGAATGTGTGAATTTTCCCACAGGAAAGAATAGTATGCTCTTAAAATATGGCCAAAAGATTTTGTTTGTTTCCTCATTTTCATTTTGATTTTCCTCAGGAAATGCACTATAATTAATTTTCAGGTCATGTCCTTGAAATAATTTATTTTTTTAAATGCATGTGAAGAAAAAAAAGAAAAAAAAATCAAATGAATTATTTTGGTCACTAAATTATTCTTTTATTTCTTAAGTCTAGAAATCCTTTTTTTTTAAAAAAATTCTAAGATTTTTTTTTTACATTTTTTTCCAAGTTCCTCGCAGAATGTTGGAAAAGTTCCAGAATAACAGCTGGAGGAGATAAAGAATGAAAAAGTATATCATAGAAATTCAAATGAGAAATAGGATATACATTTTTAATGGGTATGCTTATCACACATTTGAACATATTATAAAGGAGGGATTTTTCTTTCAGTTTTTCAGATGTCTTCAGATCAACACTGGGTGCCCTTCCCGTTGACAAATACAAAAGATCAACTTCACAATTCTTGAAATTCAGACAAATATAAAATGGTACTATCTGGTCTTAAGAGCTCAAAGCACTGGAGGTAGGAAATTCTGGCATGGTAAATATTAGCTTATTTGGGGCAGAAAAGGTGTGTCATTTCACCTCCTGAAAAGCTGCTTTTAAAAAGAAAAAATAAAAGTTTTCTTTTTTTTTGGCTGTTGACTATGCCCCAGAAACCATATACAAAACGTCAGAAAGAGTTACTGTTAAGATCCGAACTGTTAACATAATTAACTTATTTGCAAACAGTTTTGTGTATTTTTCTCCGAGTATGCCTTCTTGCACACACCAAACCTGCCCCGATTCAGCTTGCGGTGAATTAGGGTGCACAACAAATAAAGGGACAAGCATCAAGTCCAAACGTATTTGCATCCTTAATATGGTGCACACATTCAGGCCAGCAGCAATTTGCATGAAGACCATGAGCCAAATGCAGTTCTGACAGTAGCAGGCATAACTTCATTCAATTCACATAAGCTCAGGCGTTTGCAAGCAGGGTAGAATAGGTGCTATGCACCCGCCGGATGCCCATGCTCCAGCATAATGCTTTTCTGTGGCTCAAAACTCCGCTTTTTCCATAGCCAGACCAAAGGTTTTCAAAGCTTAATGCAAGTTTCAGTGGCAAGTTTTAACACACATCCAGTAGCTGGCAAGATACGTATCTGGCTCGCATACCTAGGTTTCTGTGAGAATGCTGCAGTGAGCACACTTGTAAAAACTGCTCTGTTAGCAACCTTTCATAGCATGGATTAGCTGAGAACCAGCACGCCAGAATGCCTATGGCCACCTTCAAAACACCCCTGTAAATTCAGTCCCAAATCAACTCCATTTTGTCTGAAGTATCAGCATTAAAAAAAAAAAAAAAAAAAAAAAAAACACCACTTCCTTTTTCTGTGCCTCCTTTCTAACACTTTAATGGTGGTTGTATACACCAGTGCTCTGGAGCTCGCTGATGTGTCTTGCTGTGTTTCAGCTAATGTTGGGAGGAATCTACAGCAATTAGCTGTTCATGCCTCTGCTTTCCTGTTTTGTGCCTTCTCTTTCATGTATCAGATGTTTGTAAGTTTTCCATTAGACATTTCCTGCTTCTAATAGATGTTTGTGAGGCTTTTGCTTTGAGCTATCAAGGCTCCAATTTGTGCTGAGATGTTTGGTTTTGTTTTAGGGCTGAGGGGTCTTTGTACTCCTTTCTTCCTCGAAAACATTATAATCTGGAAAAAATAAATAAATTGTACTTTGCAAAAAGTGAATATGACTCCTTCATCTATGTGGCATGGCTTGCACATGTGTCTTGTGTCAGCAGATCACTCCTAAAATAAAAGCACTTAAACTGCACCTTCTGCCAACTTATCAGACACCAATTGGTGACAACATATATGTATTGCAGTTTCTAAAGGCAGCTTTGTACTTCAGCGTTTTCATCTTCTTTGCCCTGTTTTATTTTTTTTTTTTTCTTTTTAATTTGAAAAGGTGACTGATTTCTTTTTCTGTTTCCACTGGCTTGATGCGCTGTACTTAACAAGTAAGTAGCTTTAGCTGCTTTCGGAAGAAGAAAATGCCTCTTAAACAGTGTTTCAAATGATCATTGCCCACTGTGAAGTGGCTGTCAAAATTAACTGGAATGGAGTAATTGATTCCCTGAGAGCCATGCACGAAAACTATCTCAGATTTTGCAGAACTGCTTCTGACATGTTTAAATACTTAAATGTGGTGTTGATCTTTTAATCCTTTCTTGCACGTTTTGGCAGCGGAGCAGCACATCCACGTGTGAAGGCGATCCGAGGCGTGGATGCGGCGGAGCGCTCGCTATCCGTCATTCCCGCGCTCGCATACGGCCGGTGCTCCTCGGTTTGTGTTTGGTGTGTAGAGTAACCAAACCGATGACTTCGAGCCATCAAAGGGAGCCGTCAATTCATAATACATCACGGGCGCTTTGAACTCGGGGGCGAGCCGAACATTTCAGAGCCTTATTTATTAAGGTCAAGGCTGGATGTGCATCCCAAGCGGGGGCAGGGGAGTGCAAGGGGCGCGCGGGGATGGCTGCTGACTCAAGAAACCTGCTGGGACTTTGTGGCCCACTGCTAGGCAACGGCCCATGGCCAGCGCCGCAAACACACGGCCACTAAAGGAGTGACCTCATCTCCCGAGCAGCTATTTGATATGCAGATGGCCCCGCAGCCCTGCTCAATGGCGCAGCGCGCTCGGGCGGCAGGTGCAGCCGCGCCGCTCGTTGCGAAAGCCGGGCCCGGCTCCTGCTCCTTCTCCCTCTGGCCCTTTGCGATGCTGGACGCTCTATCACCTTCATTTTTTATTTAGACCTTCCATTTAAAAAAAGCAAGGCCCGGTTCTCTGTGTTGTTTCCCGGGCCCAATCCTTAGGCCAAGAGAAGAGGTAGGATCAAGGAGCTGTGCTAGCAGTTCTCTATGATTTCGCCTGTGCCTGGATACAAAGCTTTAATAAATAAGCACCGCTTCAGGAAAGAGTTGCAATTTCTGAGGTTTCTCCTCTCCTAAATATAACGTCTGTGCAAATGATTATCAAAGTGTTCTTCTTTCTTCAAAATGGATCTCCTCTTTGTGCGGCAGCCATTGTGTGCGCTAAGGGGGAATTATGTTTGCATGTGCACATTCGCTTTTTAATTTTACAAACGTGCAATTTTCATTGTATGGTGAGTGAACTAAGTGTGGTTTTGACAGAAGGTTTGCAAAAACAAACACACTGTTTTGTCAGAGAATTAAACTATTTTTCAGTTGTGTGTTAAAAAAAGAATAAAGGGCTATTGCTCCGGACTATGAAACAGCACTGAGCCTCTTAGTGGGCCTCAAAGAGCAATAAAACACAATGTAATATAATTTGTATTGTCTGTGGTTGCAGGTTATGTCCTGAAAGTCGTAAACTATTACAGCTTTATAGCCATGCTACTGGTATTAACTAAATGAAAGGGTTATTTGTTCTAAATCCATAGTCTGTATGATAGAAAATCTTAAATTCATCAAGCGCAATAGATGAAAAAAAGAGTTAAAAATGCTGAAGAGCCAATAAACATAGAGCTATATAATGCAAAGAGGAAAAAAAAGAAAAAAAAAAAAAAAAAAAAGGTATTGCATGGTATATAACCCCTTTGAGCTTCCACTACATCCTATTGTGGTGCATATTGATCATCCCCGAGACTAGGTAGTGTATTCAGCTGATGCCTTGGGCTTAAGGATGCCTTGGGCTATTTGCTATGAAAACTATGAAAAATTAGATATTTACACTTCTGTGTTTAAACAATTCCATGCCCTACTATTTTTGCTGAAACATAACAGTGCCTTCCTTTTTCTCCCAAAGAAGGGTTTCAGTTGAAAAATACACCAGGAAATAGCAGTTAACACAATTGCTTTAGACTCTTGACAATATTGCGTCTTTTAGTTGAGGTAAACTGCAATAACGTTTAGCAGGTTTTTGTCAGAAACCTTGGAATTTCCTGTTACAATTGATTTGTTTTCTACTTGTATCCAGTTGGAACGCTTTAGCTTTGTTGAAATTTGGATTTAAACACAAATGAGATGTGTATATCATTAAACTGTTGGAGCATATGAATTACATGTCAGATCATTCTGCAGATGATTCCTCACAGTCCTTAGCTTGTGTATTTTGTTCCTTGGATCAAGGATGTGCTTTGACTGGTCGCAGAGGTTGTGGGGTGCATTCCATGGTCTGTATGAACTCTTTCAGTCAGGCTTGTGTGGAACAAATGCTTTTAATTTAGCTTCAGAATGCACATCAAATTAATATTCTCAAATATTTGCTTAAAATTGACTAACTTGCAATCTGTTTCAGACTATAAACTCACCCACTAAAGTGCTCATGGAAAAAGACTACTAATAAGAAGGATGCAATAGCAGTCAAAAGAAATGAGTTTGGACATTCAAATGAATGTTAATGAAACAAATATGATATTGTCCCACCTCTTTCAAATGGATGTCCTTGCTAGAAATCATTTTAGACTTCTGGCTTCTGAACCGTCCCCAAGATGTTGTTCTCAGTGCTTGTCCCAGCTTAGTGTTAGTGTCTCCAGCCTCCGCATGTGTCCCTGAGTGGTAGAGAGCAAAGGCACCGATCAAAACACTTGTGGTTCTGACAATGGAGATCTTGAGTAGTCTCCTGCGGACAGGGTAGGCCTAGGAGAAGATCCAATCCTGCCCTCCAAAGGTGGCACAAGTGACCAGCCCACAGGACCAGACCTGTCCTTAGCTGGGAGGATGGGGGTATTTTAGTAGCCAAGGTCACTTTCTTATTTCTCTTACCCATGGCTCTAGGCAATTTTTGTTATGCTGAGGGCATAAATGTGAAAACCTTCTGATGTTCTGCATTCTCAAAGCATGCTCTCAGGACCTCCCAAACCTTGCAAACCTCTGTGTGCTTTGAAATATCGAGCACTCTGCTTTACCACACTCTGGCTGCCTGGCTGGTGACTTCAATGCATTTCAATTTTTTTTTTTTCAGTATTTGTTGGCTCTGTCTGTGGCTGCACAGGCAGAGCAGGGCTCAGTGCCCTCCCTGGGCCGCCTCCAGCTTGGGATGATAATCTCTGGTTAGGTTTTTACTAGTGAATTAACAGTGTCAGGAAGCCAGAACATGACAGAGACCAGTCTCAGTGAGGAGTTTTCATGCGCCCATCAAGTTTTGGAGGCCAAGAAAGATCAGGAGTACAGGTATAAGCCTCAGCGCCAGAGTGATCCAGCATTTTTTTGTATCTTAATTTAACTAGAATTTAACTAAGGCTGCACATAGTGGGTACGCCTCCCGAAAGGCACTGTCCTTTCTGCAGCGTAAGTAGTTGCAGCAGAGCCATCGGCATGGAAGGGATCTGCGAGGCGAGCTGAACCCTTTGACAGGCTGCCTGGGCAGTAAGAAGCAACTGAAAATCATTTCTGCACCAGCTAAGTGGCATCTGTTGAGCTGTCTCTTCTAATAGTGGTGTTCCTCCCCCGCGACAAGGCAAGGCGCACTCTCCCTGTCCTGCCTGACACGCGCAAGTGGTGGCCACCGCTGCCCCGACGCTGTGGGCCAGGAGGGGACAGAGGCTGGGAGCGTTAGAAAGGGTGGGATTGCTCCTATCCGGCCAAAACACAAGCAGGGAACACGCTGAAGCCCCACTGCCTTGGAATCAGGGAGAAGAGAAAATCCTCTGGTGGAAAACACACACCAGAGCCGGCAGCATTGCAGCTTCTCCTGGTGTCTCTGCTGAGTGCATCCCCCTAAAGAACAAAGCAAGGAGAGTGAGCTCTTGCAAGAATTTGATCCACGGAGCAAGGCTGCTACAGTGTTAACCCCTTCCTGGTGAGTGGTCTGGGCTGCAGATTAACTGGAGCATCACTGGAAAGCAGCAGATTGCAATTCTTCAGATAGCAGCAGTGCCACAAGAGCTGGAAAGGCATCATCCGTTGCAACCAGCAGGCCTTTGCTTCTGCGCTTGAATTTTTAAGGGGAGGTGCTACTGAAGCAGGCTTTGCAGACCTGTGGCATTGAAAGAGTTATTACAAACCAGAGTATAAAATGTCAGTGATGCCTGATGCAGAGAAATGTGCAGAGTTAGCAGATACACGCTGCTGATCTGGGAGCAGCTACCCCTCTCCCCTCAACAGTGTGATATTCCTGGGTTTCAGTAACTGGCCCCATAGGAGGTCCTCCTTGATACTTTGAACCAAATTGTGGCATTTGGCTCCTGGCCAGAGAAAGGAAGTGCAGAGCTACTAGCCTTCGGGAAGGACTTGGGAAGGGATTGCCTCCAAGCCCAGGCACTGCCGCAACTCCCTCGCCTTGCTGTGCCAGGGCGGCTCTTCCACACTCTCTCCATCCCATGGCAGCAGACAGATGATGGCCAGGGAAGACTCGTTTCCAGTGTTCCTCTGAGTGCAAGCCATGCCACGGTGCAGGAGCCGAGCGGCGTGTTTTGCACCATGAGACCCACTTCAGAGAAGCAGCCTGCTTCACGCTTCACCCATGCTGGCTCTCTCCGGGATGCTGCCAACTTGGCTGCCCCCTGCGGCTGCTCCGCTGCCCCACCGAGCTAATTCACACGGGAGATGGTATCTAAGCCCTTGCTTGTTTCTGCACCGGGGTCATAGGCAGAAGTGCCGGAGCGTCCAGCCGAGCTCTTCAGGGAGCCACAGGCACTCAGCCCTTTGCTGGGCACCTGCCCGGAGCTTCACCAGCCAAGTGTGACTTAGTGACAGTAGTTGCTGAACTGTAGCTGCCTTGCACCACTCATCCGTATGGACATTCCTGGCATTTGTGGCATCCCCATTTCTAACCTTTAGCTGATAAGGTCACTCCAAGGCTCCATCTGTGCAGGACATGGTTTGTTCCTTTTGCAATAGTGTTTGCAAATTTAACAATATTGGAAAGTCATGCTGGTGAAGATCAAGTTTATACAAGCATGTGTAAGAAAGAATGTAAGAGAGCTCCCTAAATGTTAAAGTACTAGCATGGGAGCATCTGTGTTTAGACTGGAGCTTTTGCTACCATACCTGTGAGAACTAGGTGTTGCCTTTTTTTTTTTTTTCACTTGATACTAACACATAAAATTTTTAAGAATAAACTAGCTTGAAGGTGTAGCTGAACAATTGCAGATGACAATATAAAAATTTCCTTCTAGGCCTGAAAGTATTTGAATCCTTTTTTTTTATGTTCCTTCTGCAGATTGTGCTGGTTTTTTTTTTTTGTTGTTGTTGTTTGTTTGTTTTTTCTTCTTCTTCTTTTTCTTTTTTTTTCCTTTCTCAGAAGGACCCACATTGTAAGATTTTAACAGAGGAAACTCACTCTGCCTCTGCTTTCCTTCTCCGTATACATTTAAATAATTGCTGTATTTTAACAAGCTAAATTGCATTCCCACCAGCTGTCCCTCAGACCAAACCTTCAAGGATATGCTAAACAATAATGACTGCAGCAACAGTAAATTCAAAAGGCCTCAAGATCTCTTCAAAGATAAGACGTCTTGCTGTTTCGCTTCCACAGCCAGGCACTTTCATGCAGATTAGCAAGACACTGTGCATATAGCTTACATAGCCAGAGCAGCGCTACGAATGGGGTGAATCTGGCTCTCTGCACATGTAGGGAAGGAAAACATCATAAAAATCAGAGGATAATACTCTAGCATAGAGCCGGGAAGCCTCTGCTGAAGTCAGGGGAACTGCAGGGTGCTAAACCAGCATGAGGGCAGAGCCAGGGTACGCCACATCGCTGCTGACCTGACGGACATTAGCATTTCAAATATTTCTCTCCAGACCACAAATCACAAGATAGATACTCGTCTTACATTTTCTCTTTTGTGCCGCACAGCGCTGACCTATGACTCTGCCGTGGCCAGTGGCTTGGTGCAGAGGGCGGCGGGAGCCGCTTCCCGCAGATGGGGAGGGTGGAAGGGAGGATTAGCGAGTCCCCCTGCACCTCCCCACGCCTCCCTGGCCCCAGCTGGCTGTTTAAAAAGAAAGCCATAAACCCATTAGTACAAAGACAAATGAATCTCGTACCCGGAGGCATTCCTTCATTCGGAATTGGCCTTAACTACTTTTCCAACCTTTCCCCTTAAAACGCTTAGTCTTTTGGGTTTTTTTAAAGTATAATCGCTGAGCTGGGCAAAATGCTTGAAAATAGAGCACGTTGAGAGAGCCTTAGTAAAAATTCTACACCCTCACTTTGTATTTATGCAGTTACATACTCATATATGCGTATGGGTTCAAATAGCTTTATAAATCTTTGTCAGCATGTTTATGTCCAAATGTATGTACAGATATGTGTCCCACATATATATATATAACACATTCATAAAATATAGTACAAGTTAGGCACATACAGTGTCAGCTTACATTGCAAACTGACTGCATATTTTCGTTAAATTAGATATGGCATGATTATTCATGTCCTTGATTTTACGTTACTGCTAAGCACATGTGAGCTTGCAGATCTGCCGTCAAGGTAAATTATTTCCCCTTGCAGCTCCATGGGATACAGAAGATAATGTGGCAACAGTGTGGTAACTCTAAGCGAAGGAGGATGGGAAGGACTTCAAGGAAAATACAATTTCAAGTAAAAATCAAAACAAGGCTCTGTGGAGGTATTTCTTTTGCTGGTAGAAAGCTGCTATGGTGGCAGGTGAGATGGTACACAGGAAAGTGCTTCGTGCTGAGTTATATGTATGGTAATACATTTAGAAGTTGCAAATAAATAAAGTTATTTTAAGGTGAATCCAAAAGAAATAGCTATCTGAATTACACTTCAGACATTTCGGAAGTGAGCATGCCTGAACGCTCTATGAAATCATTAAAGCGAAGTCACAGGAGCACTATTTAACTCTCGGATTTTAACTTCCTGTTACTATCAACTACTTACTACTCAGCTGTAATTTGTAATTTCCTTTTTGTTGACTGTATACATGTATAAATAAGCATGTTAATTTGCTTAGAGTTTAAAAATGTGTATTTAAACTAAGTGGTAGATATCAATTTCCTCACTTCTTCCCATCAGCACGCTTTTATCACCTTTTTATTTTTCAGAGTTTTCCTTGGAGTTCTATATTTGCCACGTGCAAATAAAATTATGTCCTTTGAGTGATATTCATGAAACACATGCAGAACTTTTGGTCCAAATCATAAAATGACTTTTGAACTGAAAAGTCTCCCAGTCATATTTTGACTTATCCAGAATATAACTGAAGTGGGGAGAGCTGCCTGTGTGAACACAATGTATTCTGAGCAAATTTCAGGATCAAGGGCCAAAACTAGACAGTGACTATGTGGGTTTTATCAATATAGTAATTTACTCTATTAGAATCAAACGTAGTCAGAGATTTCCTTATGCCATAGCTTTTGCTTAATCAAGGCTCATATTATAGTCAATGAAGTTATGTAGATTAGTAAAGATTTTACCCTTAAGAGAGACCCTTCACATCGGGTTTGTGTAATTTAGAAAAATCTGTTTGGACTAGATCACATTAAGTATTCTTCTTCTATTTGAAACACATCCAAGTTCAGAGTAGATTAAGTTAGTTTTGCTTCGTATCATGTGGCTTGTCATGAATAATCCTGAAGTCAAGGGACTGACACATGACATAGTGCTAAACATGACTGAAGGCTTTTAAGGCAGCTGGTAGACCAAGGTGCACCACTGCTCTGAGGGTTAAATGGAGCTCTCTGCATAAGGACATGATTTGCCAAAGCATCCAAGTTATCTAGGAGTCTCAGTCTCAATGGAAGACTCTTGAATTTCTTACATGCTTTGGAAAATTATACACTACATATCCCTTAGCCCCCTGTGGCTATCTCTAGCTGCATGTTTGAAACAGAGAGTATGCCATGTTGATATGTTTTCTAAAACAAACTAGCTTTCCACTGTAAGAGAGGCCAAAGAGGGCAGTGCAGCACAAGGTGATAGCTCCAAGCCTCAGAGTAGTCACAGATTAGCACAAATTGCTTTTGTAAACAGGATTTTGCAGAGACTGGAGCTGTTAATTGTTATTGTTATGCACAACATTTTAATTGAATTAATCGGCACAAAATGTTTATCTCTATTGACTGAGATAAAACGTCAAAAGCTCTTTGATGGCAATTGGAATTACAGTAGGCAGCCCTTACAATAGGAGTTAATGTTTTACAATGTATTGCTGTTTAGATGTGCTTGCTGGCTAGATGAAACATAATGTTGCTTATCTCCAAGATATCCATTTTGCCTTAGAGAAAAAGTGCCCCAAGGCCTTTTTTTTTTTTTTTTTAAGTTCCAACTGGCTGTAGAGGGAAGTGAAAGATATGGTGACTCAGGTTGATTCTGCTTCTCCAGGGAAGCCCTATTTACCCCTCATTAGCAGAGGCCTAAGCTTTTACAAGAATATGCAGGGCTTTATTTTGCATATTCCCCATGGCCCCACCTGTGTGCTCTCTCCAAGGGGACGAACAGACTCTGAGAAGCAGCAGCGCATTCTGCAAACAGGGAGGCCAATCCCTCCTCTTGCTACTGAGACAGTGTCTTGTGTCTCATTTGGAAGACACCAGAGATGTGAAAGAGGCAAAAACAGAGTATGTTCAAGCACCATGCCAGAAACAGTCTGCAAGCTGGCTGCTGAAATAAGAGTCCTAAGGCCAAACTGGAATTCAGCCAAAGACCGTGACTTGCTGCCTGGCTGCCAAGTCTCCGGGTTGCTGAGAAAAGTGCAACCGCACTTTTGGGGAAGTATGTGATGCATTCCAGCTCTTAGCTCCCTTCCACTCTGTTAGAAGGAAGTCCTTATGTTCATTTTAACCCAGCCGCTACATTTTCACCCAGAGGAAAATCTCTCAAGTGAAAAATAATATGTCAGCTCAATCTGCAGCAAAAAATGTAGGCAACTCCTGACCCCTCTGTGAAAACACTTTCATGAAAGGGGAAGTGATGATCCCAAGAGCTGTTTATCGGTGTCCAGTCACTGCCTGGGTGAGAACACTACCCTCACCCATGAGATCAAGTCCAATGCAAGAGGCAGGGCAATGTCCCATGGGAAGAGCAGGCGAAGGCTTACCTGCTGTCAGGAGTGTGCACGCAAGCTCTGAGAAACTCAGCCCAAAAATGTAGCTGCATCTTTCCCTTCTTATTGTGACATATTAATGGATCAGCCCAGAGAGTTGCAATTCTCATCCAAGTTATCGTTATTTTTAAGTTCCAGTAACACAGCACCCTTCTTGTTCAGAGACAGAAACTTCTCAATGGTTCTTCAGTATCAGAGAGCACTGGAATGAAGTCACAGGTCAGAAAACTTTGCCCAAGAAAGAGAATGATGAAAGCACCGACACTTTTGTTTGCCTTCCTTTTACCCTCGAGGAATAGTTTATAAATCATACACCTGTCAGAGTGGTGCCAACACACTACTCAGATAAATTCCTATTTTTGACATAAGCATGTGTTTGGCTGAATTTCCCTTTGCTGGCTGAATCTGTGTTATTGCAAGCTGCATCCAGAGGGAGCATCTCCATGTCCCAGACACCATCGACTGTGACTTGGGCAGGTCATTCGCAAAAATTAAAATCTCTGAGGCCTAATTCTTAGTCCCTCATTAATTAAATATATAGAAGTACCTGAAGGCTTCTTCTCTTTTGACATCTTGCAAAAGCTGACCCAGAGCAGAGCAGAGGAAAGGGATGGAGCTGAGCTATGAGGTGGGACTGAGGATGCCGCACAGGGTACATCTGCACCTCTTGGATTTGTTCTGCCAATTATTCATTCTTCTCTGCTGGAGTGTATTTTTCTGAGAGAGGGGCTCTTGGTGACATATTTCATTGTGTTAGCAAGTATACCATCCGATAAATGAAGTGGTTTAGTAAGCAGAGCGCCTACCAGGCCATCAGTAGTAAATCCACGAAAGGTTAATGAAGCCTGAAACTACAGTCATTTTTGCACGATGGCCTCTCTGCAACCCCTTTGAAGGAGACGTCTCTGTGGTGTGAGATGCAGAGAAATGCAGCAGGGCACTTCCCAGGGAAACCAGCTGCGGCTGCGCAGGGCAGGTAAGTGGGGAGAAATCCCAGTAGGAGGAGAATCAGGATGGAGAACCAGGATTTCTATTTTAATATGGTTTAGGTTCTTAACCCTCACCTCTTCTGCAACACTGTCTCCTCACAACAGTTCAAAATGGAAAACTTTAGTACATTTTTTTCTTACTTTTAAGTTTCTTTCACAGGTTTATCTGTCCGTTGAAAAGGGCTTGGTCTTCTTTGAGTGTTTTTTTACTTTTTTTTTTTTTTTTTTTTTTTTTTTTTTTTTTGAATGTCTAGTAATTAATATTTCAACTATTCTTAACTACTTTTTGCTGACTATGCAGCATTATTTTTTGAAGTTTTTTTGTGTCACTAAAGAATTACAATGATTCATTACTGCACATTACCACAGAAAAAACAAAATAAAACCAAGCAAACAGGACATGTTTTACATTTAATTACTCGCATGAGGCACAGCATAGCCATGAAGTTCTGCAAATGATAAATTCATCTGGCATCAGGAGCAGAACAGTGACTTGGAAATATTCAAGCATTAAAGACTAGCATGAAAAGAGAGGAGCAGGCAGGTATGTAAGCTAACTTAACATTGGCAATGGGAGGGGAGGGAAAGAAGAGATGGTTTTGCAAACATGTGGCAAGAACATGCAGGAGAGAAAAATATATCAAACTGTAAAAAACAGGAAGCAATAAGATTTTGTCAGCTGAGACTTAGCTCTTTGGAACAGAGTTTACTTTTATATGTTGCATTTTTCTATGTTTATAAAACAGGTTCTGACCTAGAGCAAACGCTAAGGCCCTTTTCAAAGTCCCACCTCTCTGCATCTTTAGTTACCTAAATACCTTTCATACATTGGCTCAAAGTCATGTGGATTTAAAACCACCTCAGATCTATAAATAAAGAATGAGGATAGATGGCAGAAAAATGAGCTGTGGGAGGTGGATGTGCTGTGACCAGAGGGACCGGTCTGTTCTTATTTTGCATCCACATTAATTAGTTAGAAGTGGGAGTAAATAGCATCTTAATAGAGAAATATTACAAAGGGACCTGAAGAAGTTATAAGGATTAATTAGATAATCTTCATAAGGCACTTGGAATATGAGTACTTCTTCACATACTTTCACTTGATTAAACATTTATTTCATCTAACAAAACAAAAGTTTGCTAAAAAAAATGGTATTTTATCAGTGATATAAGCAAGAAAAAATAATTTATACCTATAATCCTTTTTTCTTTCCTTCTCAATATAGGCGGAGGATGTGTGTCTGTGGGTGGGTATATATGTCTGTACATGTGTGTACAGGAGTAAGAAACTAGGCAGAGGACAGAAGTCTAATACATACTTGCACAATATCCCTATTGACACAGAACTGAGAATGATTTTATTAGAATAGCAGGATTTTCCATCATTTATTGTTTCTTCACATTTGCAGAGGCACAGAGAGAAATAGGGAATGGACATGTGCAGGTGAAAACACTTTCCATTTTACAGTGCTAACTCCTCTTTATTAGAACCTGGATGTGAAGGAAGAAAATAAAAATCTATTGTTCATTTTCACTTTGATCATCATACCCACCATTTTACATACCACATGCTTTCCTCTTCCAAGGGCATATACTGTATTTATTCTGCAGCTGCAGTATATTGATTTTGGACTAGTGAGTTCAGTGCAGATGAGTGACAAACTAAATAAGCTGCTGGGTGACTGATAAGTAACCATGTTTAATCTCTTGGCTCCAAAATGAAATCCCATAACTCATTTCAACAATTGTAGTTTTGGTACTCAGTCATATTATTTTTTCCTATAAAAGTACGGAAAGGTAGTAGAATAGAAGCTTTCAGAGAAAGTACTGAAATTTTGCTTTGCACTTATACCAAAGTATACACAGAAATATTCTAAATTTACACGAATGTGTGAGTATAATTTCAGTTGATAGTTTTAATGAGATGCAAATATTCATATGCATTTCTTATGCATTGTATTTATTATTCAGCAACTGAATATATTATTACTGCTTTTTAATAGCCATGGTATTTCCTAAGCCCTCACACACTCAATAGATGACATGCTACCTTATTTCTTAATTTAATATTCTAGTTTCGCAAGCATGCATATTCATAAGTGGCTCACTTTTACGTATTTTTATATAAATTTGGTCACATGCTAGCACATATTAAAATATCATATACTAATATGTTGTTATATGTTAATTACGTGTTACCATATACTATGTAATTACATTTTAATGTATGAATATATTAATATTTTATGTCATGTATGATTTTTATAGTTCTCCTTTCAATATGAGAGAGTCCATTTACTGCCTCTAGCTCCTTCAGCATGCCCACTGATGCCTTGAGGCAGCAAAAATAAGCCTTTTCGAAACATGAGATACAATACCAATCCCAAACCTTAGGGTGAGGAAGGCACTAAAAGCCTGGGAAGCTCTTCTCTTCTTCAGCACAGCTGGGCAGCTTGCTCAAGAACTTGCAGACCTCACCAGAGCACAACGAATGAGCGATCCCATTGTGTTCCGAGGCAATGGAGAACTGTGCAGTTCTCCTGTTGGTGGGTGTTTTTTAACACCTTTTAGCACATTAACAGTTTTTAACAGTGCTGAGGTTTTTTCATACAGAAGTGTGACGCTTTGCTTGAATGCAGTAAAGAAATAAATTGGCCTAAGAAAATAAAATTTTCCATGCATAGTTGGGAATGTGAACATATGCAATCAAATAACATGGGCGTCACCTAATGGAATGGCATGGGGTGCAAGGACTGAATGACATATTCAACAAAATCCAGTCAAATGAACTTGATAAAACATTAGCTGAACAGAAATTAGACCGGGTTTGTTCTCGCTGTCTGCACTAATGGAAAAACAAGTTTCAGCATGAAATGGCTGCTTGAAAAACCTCTCATTAGACAAGTGTTCAGGGATTTTAGCATTTTCTAGTTAGCCAGACTGCAGGTTATCTGAGCTGAGGAAATGGTAAGCATGTTAAAAAAATTATCAACCATTCCAATAACCTCAGGGTAAACTTGAATTTGCTCTTAAAGAAGGAGGCTGTGATAACAGCACAATTCAGGCAATTAAAATACAGTAAGGTTCACAGCAGAGGTGACCGCCTGTTTGAAAAGTGCTGCAGCACACAATTTATGACATCCTTTATTTTAACACTGCTCAGTATATCCTGTAAATGCTTTAATGTGCTTAAGCCAGTTTATTCCTTTGTTAATGGTCTGTGATTACTATCAGGCATGCCCCATAGACAGATTCACACTTCCGTGTGAGGTATTATTTGATAAAAACCTTAATCAATAAATCTAATTTCTTCTCTTGACAGATACAGTTACATAATGTGTTTCCAATTTGGGCCTGGATCAGTTTCCTGGAATGCTGAATAACCTGTGAGTATTTGAAAGCTTTATATCAAACAAGCATTCAAAATCACGATGACTGGGCCTTATAAAAAGAAATAGGCCTGTCCTTGAAGTGATTTCATCTTTCCAAGAAATTTTAAGATTAATTAAAAAGGCTATAGAATTTAATGAGACTAGCATACCTAATGCAGTGTAGCCTCCACCCTCCTTTCTAACCCCATTTTTAAGATGTCATCATATGTTATGCAGACACCAAATCGTAACTCAAATAAATAGCATGTTTTGGTCTAAGTATAGCTTCTAGTAGCTGGACAGTTGGAAGACATTATTGTAAAAAGTATGAGTTCCTACAAAAATCATTACTTACAAAAAAATGATATTATAAATCTTGTGAAACTTTCAAGAACTGGGGAGATGCTTAGGTTAGCCCAGATTTTCAGAGTACACGCAGTAGAAAGAAGAGCTGCTAAAAACGGAAAATACCATCCAGCAGAAACTGCTTCTATCTGAATTCTATCTGAAGGCTTCTTTACGTATCCAACATTTTTTTTTTTTTTCTTCCACAAAATGGCCATTAAATATATATATAGTTGGAAACATGAGCTCTTTCAATGAATGCACTGATATCCTTTAGGTTTATATTCTGCTTAGTATTTGGCCTCTCTTCTATATTAAAGGCTTCTCTACAAATTACAGTTGCAGTTGACTGACTGTATTTACTCAGGAATGCAACACAGAGGAAAGCATTGAAAGTTGTTTTAGTATTGATGGAGGTGATGATGGTAGCAGTAGTAGTAGTAGTAGTAGCAGCAACTGCAGTAATAGCAGTAACAGTAGTAGTAGCGGTAGTAGTAATTATTGTTGCTGTTACCATTATTACCTGTAATTACATATGAAATTTGATATCAAACTCCATAAAAGACAAGCAAATTTCATCGTTGCTGTGCCCAGGGACAAAGAGTGTATTTACTGTAATATTTGAAGTGATTTGTGCTTTACTTTTAAAGTTTACTCAGATGAGATTGTAGATAATATTATTAGACAAATAATGACATGGTGAATAAGCATCAAGACCATAATTCAGTCACAATCACGTTACAACCACAAGCATGGGGTAGATTAGTGTGTCTCCAAAATACACCGTAGATATTCTTGTCCATATCACACAAGTGAAGTGAAGAACCCTGCACAAAGTTTTGTTCCCTTCTGTGACCCAAGAAGCATGAAGGTCATGCAGGTTATTCCTGTTTGAGTGAGATATAGATGCTATTCTCTCTATCAACAAAAATGTACACTGACCCGTTTCCTTAGAAATGGGCAGTTTCAAACAACTAGTGTTCATTTCCTTGCTAACAAACCTCTGCCAGAACTCTTCAAAGTCTCTTTCTGGGTCACCCCTAAGAATTTTGTTATTGTCCTTGTTCAGGATATATTGATGATTCTTCTTCAGTTTATGTCTGAGATTTTCAGCTTGATTTTTCTCTCTTGCACACATATGTATACATGAACATCCTTTTCTTAAGGAATATTCAGAAGTTATCTTGACAGAGAATTTAAAATCCCTGAGTACTGTGTTTTATTTTTCCTGCTTAAAGTAAAAATCGAAGTCAATAATTCAGATCTAGAAAATGCTGTTATTTCAACTACTCACATCCAAGAAGGAACTTAGTGATTTCTCTCAGATAGCTTAAACGAAGGGTAGTGAAGATGCTTTCAATATAAATATAAGCTATTCTGTAGCAGTATTAAATATATTTCTTCACAGCAGTCTTCAAAGGCCATTATAACAGAATGAAACATCATTTTGTGCCATATTTGCACCCATATCATATCAGAAGATAAACTGTACTTCTGGGTGATGAAAGCTTTCCTGTTAGAGAGAAACAATGCTACAAACCTTCAGCAGTGAGAAACTTAAATATTACTTGGACATGTGATTGTTTTTCTAGACAGAGATGTGAGTTTTTCCATAGATAGTAAGTGCATATCCTTGGAAGGTTGAAATACATTGGGAAGAGATCCTATCTAACACGATAAAGGTTGTTGTTAATAAAGACGAAAGATCAACTTGTTGACAAAAAAAATTTGTTTTTCAAAATATGGAAAGAATCATAACTAAATTCAATCAGTAGATATCACTACTCTCAGGACTTAAATCCGAAGAAAAAGCATCTCTTTTCATTTAAGAAATTTATCAAAGTAGCCCAATTAAGCACACCATTTTTCAGCAAAAAAGCAATATTTTAGGAAGCAATAAATACTAGTACTATAAGAAATTCTTGATCCACTGAAATCAGTGTTGTATATATAGAACTTAAAAATTTCATGGAAACCTGAAAGAAAGTAGTTTCTTGAACATGAAGATGTTTAGTGTTTAATTCATCTACTTTTCGATTTTGTATTCAAACATGGTCTATTCTGAGGAGAAAAATAACTTCCTGGTACTTAAGCATACGACTTTATATTCAGTATGGCCAGTACTGAGATGGTTGTGCAAATTATACAGATTAAAAAAAAAATTATTACTCTAACAAAATTTAAATCTTGATGACCTTTTTAATTAAGGTTATATTCTTCATTTAAGACTATTCTTTGCTGATGACAGGCTTTTCGTAAGCACAAAGTGCTTATAGCCTGCGTCTCATGGAAAACTTTGTTTTCTGAGTTAGTCCTATTGTATTTTATGCTGATTCTTTTAACACCCTCGTTTCATAATACTATGCTAAATACATTATACAACTGTCATATATATCTATAAAATGCTTTAAAGTGGCAATCAAAAAACTGTCTAAAGATAGTTCAGAATTCAATATCATTTTCTGTTTATATAAACTTCTAAAGTAGATTCGTTCTGTTCAAGAGCACTATTGATTTTCAGTTATTTATTGATTTCTTTGGGACCTTTTCATAATGGAAAAATTTGCTTGCTAAGACACCATTCTAAAGGTGAAGCATGAAAATTAGATTTGTTTTACAATGTGAAAGAATGACATGTAGAGAAATTCACTTTGGTTTAAAGAGATGACAACAGTGCTTCCTAGAGCAGTCAAACTTTGGTCATTGCTTATATAAAATGAGTGAATATGCCAATGGTTCTGTCTGTTAGTAAAACTGACAGGAAAATTTGGATTTCTTGACAAATTTCTTGGGGGAAAGAAGATAATTTGTATGACCAACATGTAATTGGGATTCACACACATGGGACATACCCTGTGAGCAAATCTCATTTCGGTGAAGGATCCTTAAAATGACTGTCATAAACTATGTTGTTATGTTACATATATTTGAAGGCTGCTAAATTCTACCTTATAGAGTTTGATGAGTATTAGGAATAAAATTGTATACATGATGCAATTTTAGTTAGAGGTACACTCAAAGTATGTAATAAATTGGTATACCTTTACCTAGTGTGTATATTACATGTTATGGTGTGTACCCAGAAGACCAATCCCAAAAGCCTCAGAGAGAGAGATAGAGAGCTGAACCACTAACAGATTTTTGAACCTTAATATGACGTATGTTGATAAAGTAAAGATTATTTAAGGACAAGTGGTACCATCCAGTCTAAGAAGAGAAATCAGGTAAGAATCTTATCTGTCACGTGATTGACCTCAGACTTTCTTAGACTATTGCTCTTATTTACTCTCTGCTTTCTCATATTGCCACACTTACCACCAAATGGTTCAAGTAGCAATGAATTTTCCCAAATTTATAGGGCCATAGTTAAACTATGGAACTTATATCCCAAATCTCTCAGCCTGAAGTATATCTTGGATCTAATGTTGCTCTACACCCATGATGCAGAGAGGACAGCAAGCAGAAACCTGACTAAAAAGTCACTTCTTGCATCTGTTAAGTCTTTTCTTTGTATTAATGTATTAAATTTTTAATGCTATACTAATAAAATCAATTATTTTTGTATAGCTTACAAAATCCTAACCTAAACATTCAATATTGCACTTGATAAGAAGCTAATTCACCTAGGTGTGGTATTGATTTTCTTGCCAATAATTTGATTTGTATCTAGTGTCAGTGTATCTAACTGTTTTTTGTGGGGAGGGAAAAGAATTCTGGAAATCCGTTTTATTTTCAGTTCTTTGTTTTTTTAGACATGTGTGCCATACATAGAAGTCGTAGCATACTTGACAAATATTTTTACTATTGCCTGTTGTCCTCCACTCTAAATTCAGAGCTGGCTTTTAAGTTGTTTGATGCTTACAGTAACATGAGACAATCAGCATACATCTAGCAGCAGGACTTCAAAGAGAAATCACTATTTCCCCTGCCAATCCTACCCTATGCTCGGCAGCTCCTGGAAGCAGCTGGTTGCTTTGAACTCAACTTTAACTTTACTTCAGAGAAGACTTTGGGCTCTGCTATAGCATGTAAATTGGCGTAGCAAGGTGGTGCAATCCACGGGTGAGTGAGTGTGATAGGGCCCTCCTGCGCAGACCCAAGGGACATGTGAGTTGCTACAATCCCTAACCACAGCTACTTGTGTCTTCAGTTCATGCTGGAGTAGCACCGACTTCCGCCTCTCCCCAGTTGTGCCTTGATAAACAACACCTACCGCATAAGTGTTAGGTCAAACTTGGGTGAGCTTCCACTGATCAAATGGAATTTCTTTGAGTACGGGAAATACACAGGTATGTATGTAGTGGTAGTTTCACTCCTTGCATTTTTTCCCAATGAGCACTGGTTTCCTGAGCATCCACACTGTGTGCCTATCGATTCATGCTCCTCTTGAGCTATATTTAGGAATACACCAGCTAGTTCCTTCTGAGAGGAAACTGGCTGTGGTTATACAGATTATTGCCCTGAGGGCTGTAATGCAGTCTTCACTTTACTTCAAGCACTTTGAACTGAGGAAACATATGGGTGCCAAATGGCACTGCAAAGCAGCCTGGGTCAAGTGATATGTGGTGAAGATGCAGCCAGTCCAACTTCAACAGGATGGCCATGGGCAGAGCAGAATCAGGCCCCCATGTTCTGGAGGCTGGAGTTTCCTTTCCGGAGGGAAGACCGCCTGCAGTAGATATATTCTGAGTGCATTGCTATGAATTCCTATGAATCATAGGGAATGCATGTTGTTATGGGGCTTGGTTCCTCAGTTTTTCCTACGGTTGCTTCACGTCCAGTCTTTCCTTGTCAGCCATGCCTGGTCCTTTCAAGTCAAGAGGCTTTCGGAAGCTTGTATATGGGGTAAAGTCAGGGGGAATCGCTGGACCGAAAAATACTAGTTAATAGGAGATTATGGGTATGGGAAGGAAAAATGCAAATTTTATCTGCTTAGGAAGCCAGTAATTATCTTCTATACCAGTAAAACAAGCAGAATGTTATGACTGATTGTTGCACAGAATTTTATGCTGGATTTTCCAGGCCAGAGGTTGCAATTTCTTCTAAACCTCCCCTTTTCTACCTTGCTACTGCGTGCACATCTGCCTTCTTTACTGAAGTCCAGGGGTAGATAGCTGTCATTTAGGCTGTAATTGCCAGAAAAAAAAAATATTTTCATCTGGCTAGTAGAATATGGTTTTAACTGATTTGTTCTCAGGCATCAAGAAGGATTCCTTTCTAGTAGAAAAAGTGATATACATATGTTCAACACTGCATGTATGTATGTATGTATGTAAATCCTCCAGTCAGTTCCCACCAGGGGAACTGTGGATCCTCCAATCAGTTCCCACAAGTGGAAATCATTGCATGGATCTTTAATGCAAAAGATTGCAATGCTGTCGGACTGAAGCCCCTGAGGATTTGTTTGTGCAGAGCTCCAAATGCTAACTAACACCTCTGGAAGCCCAGCTAAGACAATACAGGACTGTTCTGTCATTTAGCTGAAAAAGAGACCTTTCCATAAACAAAGAAAATAATGTTTTAAACAGCAGAAACCTTGAAAAAACAAGTAAAATTCTGTTCTTTATGTCAGCTGAAATGAACATAGGCTCCCTTAGAGAATTCAGCAGGAGAAAACCAACTTAAAACAGCCTTCATACAGCCTCCCCTGGTGGCTCAGGCTACACCAGGGCTGAGCAAGACATTCAGCAGCAGCTGGGGGGATGTGGGGAGAAAAACTTTATGAAGTTCTCCAACAACACTGCTCAGAGTGCGGAACTAGACAGTGACTAACACTGTACAAACCATCATGTTTCCACAAGTTAATGTCAAGCAGAGAGACCTACAAATTACTGAGAATCAGGAAAATGGACCACATCAGCTCTTAAGCAAAACTGAAGCCACTCAATGCCTTGAATGCAAATTCAGGGGAAGCAGAAGATAAACAGAAGTGTAAGTAAATGGCAAAAATAAGAAAAAGAAGAGAAAAGCCCAGAGGTGAGAATTGAGAAAACCAGAAGAAGGCCTTCACTGCACATGAGATATTTGATTTATTATTTGAGTAATATACTTTTAATTAGACAAGTAAAACATTTATACTTCCTTCAGTGTGTGCACAGTCATCTCTAGGCAGAGGCCCTTCCAGATATAACTTGTTATAAATCCTTTAGTTTGTATTGCTTTCATTATATATACACCATCCAAACTGATATATGAAGTCTTCACTGAACATGAAACCTCTGAAATGGCTCCCATCTAATTGGGACCATCCCTGTAATTATGGTCATAACTTCTACATTTGCTGTGTATTAATGATCTTTGAGACCTCTTAATCCGCCAAGCAGGAGCGTGGTGCAGGAGGTCACAGAGCAAGGCAGAAGCTGTGGCGCTGCATGGCAGCCCGGTGGGGTGCCACCCATCAGGGCCCCAAAGGTCCTGCCCCATCCTGTCACCCTAGGGGCCAGATTCAGTGCTGTCCCACAAGCCAGCACAGCATGACTGAACACAAGGAAGCTGGAAACAACAGAGAGATTTGGTAAAATTGTACAACCCTCGTGGGTTGACAGGACCTTATTTGCTTGGATGAAAACTAATTAAATGAATTGCAATCATGAAGAAGAAAATCTGTCATCCAGTTTTTGTTATTGCTTAGCCCTACGAAGAAGAGTGGAATGACTACATTGGTGCAGGTACACCACCTTACACGAACCGGGGATCTGGCCATTCAATGTAACTTAGCAATTTTTCAATCTCTTATTCAGCAAAATATAGTCCAAAGTGACCTTTTGCCTGAACCTGCAAAGGCCCCAGAAACTGAATACTCCTCAAGCTGACCATCTGACTTATGCTTGTGAAAAGTTACTCTGTATTAGAAGGTCAAAAGAAAAAGAAAAGAAAAGGCTCCTCAGCAGGGAGCTGCCCTTTGGGATGTTAGGTAATTTAAATTAACTGGCACCATGCTGAGTAGCTTACATTTCTATATCTGTATGTGAGTGGGAACAGTTAAGGTCAAAGGGTCATCCTCCTCTTCAGCAGGAAGACATCCCTCCACTGCCCCTTACTCACTGAAGCAGGATGCGGTACAACAACTGTGCTTTGGGGGTCCTGCATGCTGCGCATCACGGCAGAATGCATGAAAATATTAACACTATTATAAAAAGCAAAACATATTTCTCTTTCCCCTTACTGTTATTTTCCAGGATTGCTTGTCAGATTTGCTCAGCATCCTCACATTTCCACTAAGGATACAGTGACTAGTCCTGAGGAGATTTTGCAGGAAAGCTAGCATTAACTTGTGTTAACTACTTGAACAGGGAATATCATAGTAAGTGGGTGGAACACAAGCTATTAGGATTTTTTTTAACACATATGACCTCTAGCTCTTAAATTAGAAAAAATAGGAAAGAGTGAAATCAGTTTCCTGCTAACAGTGCAGCAGGAGTTTAAATGGTCTTGTAGCCTATCTTCCGAGGTCTAGGAGTCAGGAGAATTCAGTTCTAACCCTGGCAATACATCAGTCTTTTCCATGACTTTGAGTCTTTGCAGGCTCTGTGCATTGGGAGTAAAATGGTGGAAATCATAATTCAAAGTGATTTTGTAAAAAATCAACTCATTTATTTTTTGAAATGTATTTTGATAATGATATGCATAAAATCATCTTATTATTTTAGGAGTATAAGAAGCAATTACAAAGGCTTTGTTCTCACTTAGATACAGATCCTTTACTTTGATCCAGTTCAATACAACTTTGATTGTTAATTTGATTTGTTTCTTAACAACATTGTGACCTGTCTATCGCATATTTTGTATGTGTTTTTTTCCTTATGTCTCTTCTTTTCAGGGAGAGAGTTTTTTTTTTTTTTTTTTTTTTTTTTTTTTTTTTTTTTTTTTTTTTTTTTTTTTTTTTTTTTTTTTNTGACTATTTGTGTTTCATTTAATGTATGCCTGGAATGTTAAGTGTTTCATTAATGAAGATGGGGCCACAGAAGAACGACTTTCATGTGGAAGGACGTGTCAGTAATACAAGACAGTATCAGGGACATATGTGATACTTCATTCCTCAGCCTTGAATTTACCACTAAGAAGTACAAAATTGAGGAGAATATTCTTTATGTCATAGCTTATATGCATCTGATATTAAAGACATAGCTATTATTACAGCTCATGAGTTAGTAACGAAATAACTCAGCAGACAGGTAGTGCCTTTATATAAATGAAATTTATCTCTCTTCTTTTTTAAATATCCTTTAAATGTTTTTCAAATGATTCTCTTTTCATTGCATTGCAGAATTATAATGATGCCCAGGCTAATATTATGCAATATCAGAACTCAACATACTTCTCAGGCTTTTGAAGTTATTTAGTTCCACTTGATGTTTCATACCACATCAGAGGTGTGCATTATCTCACTGTAACACAGTCTTGTCATGTCTTGTTGCCTAATTAAACTCCTGCATACCAACTAAATCAGTTAATGGATGTTTTACTGATAAGTTTATTAATAGAAGAACAGGTCAAACTGATTTGGAGAAGATAGCATATCTTTAAACAGAAGATTGCATTAGAGACTGAAGGTAGGTCTGTTTATTTGTCTAATTGCCCTGTCACTGAACTGTTGACTGGTGCTCTTTTGAAACTCAAGAAGCCTTCATATGTTTCTTGCTAAACTGAAATTTAGAAAATATATCATAGACTTTGAAACAATATATAAAATAGAATTCTAGCACGTAACTAACTGCAAAGGAAACTGGGAGATAGAGAAGTGAGGCTTGAAGGACATCAGAAATGAAATTTATGCCGCAGAACTTTAAAATATATAAAGACATCTGTGCAAGTCTATACCAACCATGTATGGTCCCCTTACAGTCATTGGACTGAAGGGTAATTCACCTCACCTGTCTCTGTAATCTCTTGTGGGGTGAGGTGACTCACCCGCCGGAGTCGCCAGTTTCTTTGTGTTGTCAATTAGAGAAAACTTGGGTGACTAGTTTAGACTTAGACAAGTAACATGTCTCCAGTTACAGTTGGACTTGATGATCTTGAACACGTATCTACATCACAGCCATAGGTCTATGGCAGAGAAAGGTAAGACACTGACTTCCTGAGTCACAGCAGCGAAGACGTCAGCACACGCTGCTTAGTTGGGACATCAAGGGAAATTAGGTGTGCACTTGCATTACGAGCCTGACCTGAAATCCATGCCACTATTTCCTCACCGTTGCTCTTACCCAAGCATGCTAGATTAGCACTACTTAAAAATGCCCCCCCCAGGCACCAGCACCACTACCCCCCACCACTACTATGTTTCAGTCCTGACTTCCCCTTGTAGGAAAACAGCAACCTTAAATTTGTAACCCACCAGGTCTACACTAGCAAAGGAACCTAGAGAGTTTCCTTACCTTTAATGGTCGTAAAAGATTTTGGTCTAGTCAGATTATAATTTATTTTCAAAACAAAATGTGTCTATTGAATTATTAAAAAAAAAAAAAATGTACATAAGCAGATCATCCCCACCAGGCTATTCAATGAGCTAACCATGGGGAGACAGATCTGCCCCTTGCCTAAATCCTGGAATGACCAACCTTTGAGAGAGAAAAAGTTTAAACCTCTGTTGAGCATGTGGCCTCTTGACCAGGGAAGATGATTGTGATTTCGTTTTTTTGTGATGCAGACCCCTATATTTGAGGACTAAGATGAACATTAAGACCAGTAATAACAGTTCAAATAATGCCATAACAGACTAAACAGCTGCCAATAATTGCTAGACATGTACAGAAATTCTTGTCTTGATGTGTAGATGGAAAGAACTAAGATAAGTATCTGAAATATTTACCTAAATGATTACAGGGAGGTAAAAGCAAAATAATGTCCAGACTGTGTTCAGGTGTTGTGCTAACCGCTCATCTGAAATCATCTGCAAAATACTGTTACCTGATTCTTCCATCACTGTACATTTTCATTAATCAAAACAGATTTTTTGATATGGGGACATCACTTTTGTTAAGATGGAAGTCTGAGGTTTGACTTTAGTGACCATCACTGGGCCTCAGCAGCCCAGCCATCAGCAAGGCTTCCCTGGAAGCAGATCTGCAATTTTCTTCTGAAAGTGCAGTGTACACGGTAGCAGACATTAGGTTCAGAGCCACGGCATTCACACTGTGGCCTCAGAATACAGAAGCTGAACGGTATTGAGGTGGCTTACTGCTTACCTCATCTTGCTGTCTCACACTACATGTTTCCTTTGGGATTTCATAGACAGTTTGTATTAATTTTCCTGTTGTAAATATCCTTTCACTTTTTTTTTTTTTTTTTAAATGAATCCAGAAATGGAGAAAAATAGATTGTAAAGGTTGTCTGAAATCTTAAAATATCTTAACATTGAGAAAACATCTTCAGTTTTCCTTACTGACAGCTTCTGAGGGTTATTTAATTTGTATTGTGCTAATGAAAAGCATTTCTCCCAAATAAAAATGACAAGAGACAGCCTTCCATTACACTACCTGCATGTGAAGTGAAAAAATCTGTTCACATAAGCTATGTCCACAGTGTAAAACTAAACAGATAAGGCACACATGATAATGAAAGTCAATCACTGCTTATTATTTATTCATATTTAAAACTTTTTTATGCATCACTATAGCGTATGTGCAACTTTTGCATTTACTGTGTATGCATCCTGTAGTACTAAAACATAAGATTGCATATATGTAAAGATGGCACGTGCATGTTACAGAGCCACCTGTGGAAAGACTGGGAAGATGAGGACTGTAATTCCGTGAATATCCAGATAATGATATATATAACGGGAGAGTCATATACACATATTGCTAAGGCTTTGTAATTACTTTGTCCTGCATGAAATGTTTGCTGAGGAAGCAAAATACAAATATCTGTACAGGTTAATGCCAATCTATAATCCACAAATGATGTAGACTCATGAGTCTACATGGATATGTGCTGACCATGGAAACCTTTTCACTAATAAAGAACCCTTTTTATATATATCTCCAAAATGAATATGGTGGTACACAGGGGAACTAAGTGCTTCTATAATTACTCATCCATGTCTGAAGTGTGCCCTGCTCTTCCAAGAATGCTACACTGTTCCTTTCCTTTTATATTAAAAATGCTACCTTCCCTCCAAATTAAACACAGAGGATGAAAGGTGTCCAAAACCAGTGATTAAAAATAGTGTTAGGATTGAGAAATTATATTCTGAATAAAGTGTTTTGGATCTCAGATATAATATATATCCCAAATGGCAGCGTGGTTTAAATTATTTTTCCCTCTCCTGTCTTTGAAAATGCATAGTGGTCATGGCAAATCAGCATAAATACCACAAGAATATGTAAGCTCTCTTACAGGCAGTCTGGACTTACATGGGACTGAAGAAGCCAATGGATTTTTTGATGCAAAGTTTGTCTTTGGTATATTTGAAGATTTTTCTGTGTATTTCTATCTTCTTGTCCAAGAAAAAAAAAAAAAAAAAAAAAAAGCTCAGCCTTTGTAGTCCCAGCCTTGTCATACACATCCTCCCCCTCCCTCCTTTCTTCTCAGGAGTGCTCCCACCAAATAGAAGTAACTTCCCTAACTGCTAGGGAGATAAAATGTTCCCTCTAGGTGCAAGAGATCACAGGGGGAGCTTCTCCTGTCTTCCTCATTTGTGCGAGTCTCTGTGTGCATGTGCTTATGAGTCAATGTCCCTGACAGTGTTCAAGAAACATGTAGATGAGGCACGTAGCAACATTGTTTAGCAGGCATGGTAGTGATGGGTTTAATGTTGGATTTGATGATCTTCAAGGTCTTTTCCAACCATAATGATTCTATGATAAAACATACGTGTTTTTGAGATATCAGACATATTTTTCCCCTACATTTTATTCATGAGTCATTAGTAAAATACTTTAAGAATAGTAGAATAGTTCAGCAGAAATTATGGACTGTGAAGGAAAATCTGGGAGAAACACAAGTGCAGCAGGCGTTACTTTAGTCGTGCGCACGTGTGCAGGGATGTGAGAGCGTGTGTTTGTGTACATTGCAGCACAGATTTACTAGTGTCACCTTGATTGTCTGGGTGAGCAATCAGCTTCTGTAGGAATTACAGGTACTCACAATCACAGGGCACACAATGAATTCTGCAGAAATTATGTGCTGTCTTCTTAATTAGATTGGAGCCTTTTGCCATAAAAGATTTGGGTGATGTTTACAGAAGAGTCAGTGGGAAAACCTGAACGCTAAATGGCGTTTCAAGACTTAAGCCGGGTACAGGGGCTTGTTTTGATTGAGAATGAAATGTGCAGTCAGTGTTTTGCTCTGACATCCAAGATTTCTGATTGCTGTTGTCAACAGCATTTCCTCAATATTGTGTTTTTGGGAGGCTTTGTTGGTGTTGGTCACTGTGTGTGACACATGCTTCTGCAGACTAGCAGTTTAAAATTAAGTAAGCAAGCAGTTCATTTTCATGAAGCAGCAGCCAAAACAGAAAAGTAAGAGAAGGCTTGATTTTTTTGAAAATAGTTGGCAAATTCAGTAATCCACCCACTTGGGTCTTGTAATGGTCTGATAACTTGAATTGATAAATTGAATTTGGTAAAGGAGAGTTTGCCTAAGTGGAGACAGTGGCTGGAGATAAGAGACTGACTATATTCAGATGTAATAAAAGAACCTCTATTCCCCTCTAAATTTCCCCTAGTGATACTGATTTTCCTAATAAATGTGCAATGGAAATGCTGAACCACCAGGAAAGTGGAAAAGAGGTATAGATGGAGAAAGTGATAAAAAGAAAAGGGAACATAAATTTGAGAATCCCGAAAATGAGTTATGATTCAATTCTTGGACAAATCTTGTGCTATATAACCCGAGGATATAACACATTATTGCAAGAGTGAAAATGAGTTTAGAAATCCTATAGATGATAACAATTTGCTGTAGATTTCACAGATATAAAACCAAGTTCATCTCAAATCTATATTTGTGCAATTCAAAGTAATGAGTAGAGCTACACTGTTGTAAATGAAGACAGTATTCCAATTAAAGCAATGATTATATTCCAGTTGTGTCATGGATTTTCCAATAGGCTCTTCTGTTTAGGAGTAGATTATATTGCCAGCTACTTTCAGAGTAAGCATAGTAAATTAATTTCTACATATAATAGAGCTCTGAGTATGCATAGCTAAAAGACACAAATATTTGCAGTTATAGATTCATGCATCTACCCGGGGCAAAAATCCAGAAAGTTATGAAACATCTTCTTGCCTAATACTGAACAATCATGTGGAGAGAAAAGACAGAATCAGGTACATCTGGATCAACCTGAAACTTTCCTGTGTGGCCTATGTATGGCCACACTGATGTGGAAGACTGCACATTGGGACCTGGCTGCACTGCAGGATAACTGGTATCAGGGAGAAGCAGTTTCATTAAAAGCATCCTGACAACCAGCCTGATATCCTCCTTTTTGGATCTCATTAAGACTGGACAGTATGGTAATCTTTGCTGATCAAGGTATATCTGTGACTCACATTATTTTATCTAAGAATCTCAAATGTGTAACAGAATTTTACTGCCACAACAGCCTAAGAAGCATTGTCTATTTTATAAACACATAGGGCAGTAGGGCATAAAAAAAGAAAGAAAGAAGTGAATCCCCTAATCCTGCATAAGAACTTGGAGGTAAAGTTGAGAATAGTTCCCGGTGTCTTGTACCGCTTCCTAGATCACATGGCCTACTGAGCGGAGTGAGATAAGAAAAAATTTTATGCAAAAGGCAGTTTATTCCCCATCCATTTTTGATGAACCCAAGAAACTATACACTATTTTTTCACAAGAAATCACACCAAAAAAAAGAGTATGTTCTGGACTAAAGAAAATCATGAGTTTCAAGTTGTTATTCTTCATTTACATCAGGACACGCTGCAGATACAAGCCGCACTATATGGTAAAAGTGTGCTGTCATGCTCGTATTTTGAATAGAAAACTCCATCCTTGAGGCAGAAACCATGCTAATGAAAGTTAACTTAAAACTGCTTAGTTTGGATTTTGTTGATTTGGCCTCTTCTGATGAAAAACTCTGCCTTGGAAAATTCCTGTTCAATGTCACCCTTGTGGAAATGCACTAAATTAGATGCTCTGGCTCTGGCCCAGCCAGCACTTCCCAGTTTCTAGCTGGTTCATTCCATCTTCTCTTTCAAGCTTGAGGGGAGAGCCTTTCTATTTTTATCATTTCAAATTCCTCTCCTGGTGGTTATTTCACTGCTGAGAGCCATCATTATGGTCCTTGACAGCACGAAGGTATTTAAAAATCAGAATAAATTTAGTTCATCTGAGTTAGTGGTTTGTTAGAGTTATTATTAAAACACTTTTTAGAATCAAATAATGCATGATGTAATATGTTAAGGTGAAATAATCAAGGTGACAACTAAGCAGAGAATCAATAGCAAAGTACATGATTGTCCCATGTAAAAATTTAACAGCATAGAAGATGCTGAGGCAAAATATCTACAAGGGCAATAGTATCAATAATACTCAGGTAGGTCTATAGTTTTGTGCACCTAATTACCACATATAGTAGCACATAGTTTTGTGTTTGTGCATGTGTCAATATCTTCCAAATTTCTTCAGTCTTCTTGTATATGGTAAGAAGCAGTGTTCTGCAAAAGCACTGCGAGATTTTATAAAATTCATCCCGAGACTCAAGTATTTCTAATACAGGTATTTATCTTCAAAGCAGAATCAAAGTTTTCCACCCAGCTTCTTGTTTATACATGGAAAAATCCTGTTGACTTTACTTGGATTTGTAAGAGTGAAAAAATACTACTACTAATAATAAATAATACTACTAATAATAAATAAACTACTAATAAAAAAGGCATGAGCTGGCTTCAACTAATTTGCTTTGGAAAAACTGTCTTCAACTAATTTGCCTGTTTAAATGGTCAACTTACACAAGACACTATTAGAATTATATTGGTCTCTTCTCTTTACTTCCAGTCTCCCATGAGTGCGTTTATGAATCCCAAAAGGGATGCTTTTTGTCCTGTTAGCCTTAATTGCATTTTGTTTAGCTTGATCGTTTAAACAAAAAGATCTCTCCAGCATGAATTTATGGGTCTTGAGTTTCTGTGAAGATGCGCAGTTCTCTTGCTCTATGTTAGCTCTTTATACATGTAAACTACTTTGGATCAGCTACATTTTAGCCTACAGATGGAAACCATGACCTTGTAACTGAGGAGAAAATAATCCAAATTATCACTCCACCAAAAGCAGGAAAATGTTTTAGAGATACAGAAATAGGATCTGATTTTGAGTAACATTTTCTATCACTTCAGTTTCGTAATTCAACCTACATATGATTCATAAATCAAAGTAATAAAAAGCAGGACAACATCTGTTCCACAGTATGTGAATAGGAGGGAATGTGGACATTTGAGAAGTTGTTATACAGACATTACATTCTACATGGGAACATATGAAGAGTGTTTATAGTAAAAATAACTTCTGATGCCTACTTGTATTTCTTTTTAAATGTACACATATGCCTTCAGATTTTGGTACACAATCAGTATAACTTTTCCTCTAAATTTAATTTTGAATCTAGACTAAAAAAAAAAAGAATAAAGTGAAAAAAAAAGACTCAGGTGTATGCTTTTACTTTTTAAATACTTTCATGTAACCCATTTAATGAAATACTTTTTGTATATCCCCGCTGTACCTTCCTGATTGAAAATCCAAGTTTCCTCTGCATAATTCAGATAATATATGTGAAAAATATGTCTCAACCTGGCAGTGGTTTTTAAAGCTTCCCAGCCTTATATTCATTGCAATGTTAACTGCTAATTATTGCTACTAATAAAATCCCATGGTACACTGATTTATAAGTAGGGATTGCTTAATTCTAGATCAAAGCCAAACCCTTTTTATTCATATCTTGAGAGATGAAGGATGTAATTGAGTTCATATACAAGCTGTTAAGTAACTTGCATATTTACCTCATACTTAAAACTGCTTCCTGAGCTGGTGTGCTAGCCCTTTTATCCAGGGATATGAAGTTCAAACAGTAACACCACGGAAAGAGAGCTATAAAGAGGGATAGATTGGGAATCCCTGCATCCTGATTACCCAAGATAAGAAGGTACTTGGGAGTGGAAGGAAAGGTGGTGAGAGCTAAATTAGCTGTCTTTGAGATAAAAAGTTAATTTCCTTAAAAGAAGAGCCCAGTTAAGTAACCGTCCCTTTTAAAACGAAATGTTCGCTCTAAAGCCAGCAGACAACTTTTACATTTGGTGGAGATAATCATTCATGGCTCTGGTGGTCGCCTCTGCAGAGATCATAGCAGGCAGTGGTATATACAAACACCTTAAGAGATAAGCATCTGTGGAAGAATGCAGTCTCCCGGGAAAGCAGTGGCTTTGAAACAGAAGGAAAAAAAAAAAAAGAAACAACATATGCTTAAGGCTTCTTTTAGTGTGAAGCTAAAAATATGCAGGATTATAGAGCTCCAGAAATGACTATAGCTGATCAGATCGATAAACTAGAGAATTGTCACCATAAGTGGTTGAAGTACACGCACACAACTGATAGATGTGCACCAGAACTCTTTATACACATGCTGCAAAATTCAAATCTTGGATTTTGAAATCTATTTGTAAATATTTTACTATGATTTAAACAATGCATTTGCCTTTGGAAGCAGCTGGTATTTCAGTGTTATACTGATGTCAGCGTTGAGAAAGAATATATAATTTAGGATCGCTGTTAGCAGCACTTAGCTATAGAGATTTATCTGTATTTAGAAAGTCTCTCATGTTACGGAATGTCTTTACACATGGTACAAAAAAGGAAAAGGCTAGGAGACTTACAAGTATTTGGGGCAGATACCATTTTCTGGACATCCCTGTTTGCGTCCTGAAATGCGATCGCACACAGGACGGCTGAAGGAAGATCCCAGGAATAACACAGGGTAGCCTCGTTCTCACATCCCAGCTGCCTTTTAGAAAAAAGTCAAGTGCTGAGCAGCCAAAGTGACAGAGCCTGGGATCAGAGGACATTGCATCCTGCATCCTCCCTCATATCTCTGGTAGTCCCAGCTCCTGAGAGGTCCTAATGACCTCAAATCCCCTTCCTTCCCCAGGTCTCTGGATTCCTCCAGCCACGCTTCTGCCTCAGGCTTGTCTGTGGCTGGGGCATGGGTGCTAAGGCCTCTCTTCTTGCTCGTTGAGTTCATTTGTCTTTTTTTTTTTATTATTATTTCCATTTTTATTCAAAGGCAAATGTATTGCTCCATATTTACCAAACCATGTTTCAGGAAAGGTGCTTGCAAGCTTATTTTCAAAGTTGGGGGGACACCTGAACTGCTCCATTTTTACATATATATATATATATATACACACACACACACACACACACACACACACATATACATATATATATATAAACATACATATATATATATATATATCTTTAAAAAGTACAAAAAAGAGATTATAATTTTCCTTTTATTTTATTAAGAATAGGCCATAATCTCAATGAGTTGAAACTCAATGTTTTCACATTGCCCTTTTAGTCTTCACTGTGAGGCTGCTCCTCTTACACACGCTCCAGTATACCTCTATGGGCACTTGCCTGAATAAAGACTTCAGTCTGTGGCCTGTCATGTTTTAGAACATAATTTTTTTTCGATCATCTAATTAAGGAAACTGGTTCATTATAAGCAACACTAAGGTGTTAATTCAATTCCTGCTTGTGATTTTTTTCAAGCTTGTTTACCTGTGAAGCCATGTGTAACTAAAGAAAATCCCCACAGCAAGTGGTGGAAGATAGAGGGAGAAGAGGCCTCACTACTGCATTTCTTTAAGCTTTAGTCTAAAATCTCCAAGCCCCCAAGGTTTAATTATCGTGTGCAGTCTAGTGTTGAATAGGAAAAAGGGACTGTAGCACGAAGGAAAGATTTTCACACTGATACTCACAAAGGAACAGGAGCATTAAATGAAAAAAATGTTCTAAGGTCCTAAATGCATTTGAAGTGAATAAAAGGGAAATAGCTTTCAGGATCTGAGCAAATTATGAATGGAATTATAAATATTTAGTATTTATACATCTTTTCTACATGAAATGCATCTTTGGGCTTATAGTAGAAGAACAAGTAAATAAGAAAAGTACATGTTAGATTTTTTAAGCTTTCTTTTTCCTTTTAATTATCTCATTTCAAGTTAGGTTACTGGTTTAAAGGAACTAAAAAGGTGAAAAAGACCTCACACTATTATTCACTTTAGCACATGTGTGACCTGAAGAGGATTAAAGGTTTGTTCAATCTCTATTCATAGTATTCTTAAAGAGTTTTCAAAGGACCTTTTAAACAAAGGTTGCCAAACAAAGCACTTCTTTTGTTGCTACTTAGCTGAGGCCTATTGTCAATTAATAAGCAGGCTTTCACCTCAGTATAATTGGGGCTTTCAATTCTAATTACATTAGGTACATGTAGAAAATGTGCGTGTAATATTAATAACAAAATAAAATCATACATATACATGTGTGTGTATGTGTAGCTGTATGCATACACACATGAATACAAATATCCTCCACAAACACATGCACACACAAATCTCTGTGTAATATTATATAATGCACTGTTACAACAGGTGCTGTGTTCCACCCCAGACTTGGCTGCATTTCAACAGTACCTTCAGTCTGTATATATAGAAAATGCTTTGATGTATGCAAATAGGCAGTATAAATAATAATTATAGTCAAAGCTAGAATAAGTACTGTGGTTATATTTATGCCAACCACCAAAATATTTTTATAACTTTATTTTTTTAGGCTGCAATTTCATTAAGGATTGATTCTTTGAAGAAGTTTGAATAAAGATGTTCCACTCTGCTTTAAAGGATGACCTGAAAATTAATGTTTACTATCTTTTCAACCTGTTCCCAAACAAGCAGGTTTTGAGCTGGAAGTAACTCATAACAAATAGCCTCAACTATAATAAAACAACCTTCTTTTATGGTGCAAAGGAAATCTCATTTTGATACAACCACATTATAAGATTCTGAAAAATCATGGATTGTGCTTATGTACTGTAATCATATGAGACATCTGGAACACAATGCAAATACACATAATTGTATGTTCGCACACCTGCCCATATATATCTGTGTTTGTGTATTTATATATATGCATATTCACTATTATGTGTGGAGGCAGATAGAGATATAGCTACGGATGCTCAGATACATACGCAGACAAAGGATTCTGTGGGATTTTGAGCCTGTAACTCATTCATATAAAAGCAGAACTGATTTATCACAAGAGGAGATATGTATATATGAGGAAAGAAGGAGGAGATCCATATTTGCATAATTAATCTACCTTAAAAGGATAGTCCATACTGGGGGTGGAATAACCTGACTGCCAATGATGAAAAAAAAAAGAGTGCATAATATTGGCCTAAGTTCAGTCATAGAGGTGGGAAGCCTGCTTATCTAGAAGATGTAGGAAAAGATATGGTTGTACTTCTTGAATGTTTACAAGAACTTACCTAATGATCTTTAGATGCTTTTAAGTATCAGAGGCCACAGCACAAGTCACAGTTTGACAGCAGAGGCTGTATATTTCTATATTTCTTAGGTATGGCCATGTCATATAGCACTAGATTGGCAGGACCTAGTAGAGGATGAATAAAGCAGTTTTTTACAATGTGCTTTTCCCCCGCCTTCAAAAAACTGACCTCTGAAAACCCCATTGTGGTGCAGTGAAGAATCTCTATTAGCTTGTCATGCCCCAGTCACAATTCAAGGTGCGCAACAAGTTCTTTCTCCATCATGTTCAAAACTCCATAGCACCAACTACGTGTTTCAGTTTTTATCGAACTGTTCCTGAACTGTGGAAATGAGTACTCGTTTATATCCTTAAATTTCATTCCTAATTTCTTGTGAGTTATAAGAATTTATAAATCTTTGAAAAGCAAACACATTTCATAAATCTTTAATCTTTCTTTCCTAAAAATCCCTAGGAAGACATAGGTGTTCCTGGGATTAAAGTGTGTGGCTAAATACAGATATTCAGTGCCCAAAAATAACATTACTAATATGTGTAAGTGTAGTTCCTCATTACATGGATATATAATTACAGTGTGCTAATGTGGTGTTTTCCAAAAGTCCATTACTTTATATATGAACAGAACATATTTATCGTATATACCTTCTGCACCAGAGGTGGAGATGCCTATATTTGATTGTCCCATACAATACAATAAAAACTACATAAACAGAACCCTACCTTTATATATGTAGCTTAAATGATTTCTTAATATTTAAACAAAACAGTAATATATAATTCTGTTTGACGTATGTCATATAATGCAGCTCTCATAAAATGCACTTCTGGACATAATGCAGCTTTGCCCTGAAGATTATGAACACCTTCAGCAGGATCTCGTTTCACACCTTGACAAAGAGCGCACAGAACTGACAGCTCTCCTATGCTTGAAGAACATGAAGAACAGCACGTGCTTGAAGGCAGGTTTGTCCAGCAGATAACACACTTCTTCCAGAATACCCTTCTGCCATAATTCTTTTTTTTTTTTTTTTTTTTTTTGCTAATGCCGAAATAGAAATACCTACCATTGAATTTGCCAGCTTAAGGAGGGACTGACTTTCCTGTAGGTCTTAACACACTATCTCTGATAAATATCAATAGTCATAAGCAATATGCGGTCATTTTTCATAAAAAGATGAAAAGATACTCTAGATATAGCTCTCTTGTCAGACCCAGCACAACAATAGCCCCTACTCAAGTATTCATGATACAGCAGATAGTAGCAGTGCCTTGTAGCTACTCTTCCGGATAAAATGGCCTGAATCAAAAATATGAGTCAGCTTTTGGGGGCAGCTTGACTCTGTTTGTGTCTGGGTCAATTCAAGGTTGACTCAGAAAATTCACTTCTGATAGGAGATAAAAACGCAAATGTTGAAAGTTACATTTTCTCTGCCTTATAGCTATAGAACATGCACCAAAAAACACTAGACGAAGCTTTCAAAAGTTAAAAATGTAATATAATCCATGACATTTAAGCTAAATTACTAAAAAAACAATTTATTTTTTTCAAGAAATGGCATAGAAGGAGCTGATGGGCTTTATATGGAAGCTGCATCTGTAAAATAGGCACTTCTGCCTCAGGGGTCCTTCTTGCACAGGTAGGATTTCCCTGAGGGCAGAATCTCTCTGCTGCAGACCTTTCCTTAAGCCTCAGATCTTGCATGCAGACCTTTGGATTGAAAATTGAGAAAAAAAACATCACAGTTCTGTGCTTTGCTTTTCAAAAGGTCTAAAGCTAGTTCTTTCGATTAATCTTTAATCATGTAAACCAGTTAAGTCTAATGACTGGCAAAAACAGAAGGTTGTTTTTATACAACCTGTGAGAATGTGTGAAAATTAAGGCAAGAGCAAAAGCACACCTAACCTTATATGCTGTCGACACACATATAATGGAAAATGTATTAAGAGGAGCTATAGACTGATTCTTAACAAACTAGCTCTTGGCTATCAACATGACAGGAAGTTTTTGAGCTAAAAGCTCTATCTAGACTCTCCTTTAATCAGTCCCTGGAAAGAGCTAGCCCTTGTGACATTTTGTTTTTTTTCCTCTCCTCTACATGTTTCCTAGTCACCTTCTTCCTACCCCTTCTAGTCTTTTCTCATATAGAGATCACTCCATATCTTTGATTATCCTTGTTGCTTTTCCTAGTGCTCCAATAAGCTTTCTGAAAGAGAATCAGGAAGTCCTTGTAGTGTATGAGAAGTAGGCAGAAGGATATATGGCTGTCTAATGATGCTTTCTATTTCATTTTATTTTTTATTTTTCTATTAATTCTCAAGTTTCTATCTGCCTTTTCAACTGCAGCTGAACACTAAGTTAATGCTTTCAGAAATTTATGCATCTCTATGCCAGGCTAATTTACAGCAGTCATTTTATATCTATAAGAAGGATTATTCCTTTCTCTTGTACATATATATATATATATATATATATATATATGGACTCAACTGCTGTTTTATTATTTAGTCATCTAGTATCCTGACACCATTATGCAGCTTTTTGCAATCAGCTTCATATTTGACCATCATGAGTAAGTTTATAACAAATTTTATTAGCTCAATATATATCCTCTTTTCTAGCTCATTTACAAATATGTTAAATGGCATACATCACTAAACTTCTGAAGTTTAGAGTCTCTTCCTCCTGCAATCATTGCAGAACTAGCTAGACCTCACTTTTAAAAGATTGCAGATAAGAGAGATGAATCTCACCCTACATAACTTAATTCATTTAATCCTCATTAAATCTACAGAGTGAATTTTGCACGCACAAGCAACTGAGCTGATGGCTGTGGTAAAAGACATCTGTAGAATTTGTTTCAGCCACAGCCATTCCTATGGACCTCTAAAAAGGAAATTTTTCAGAGGAAAAGGTCTGGGAGGACCTTTCCAAAAAGTCCTCCTGGATCTTAAAATGAAGACTTGCTTACAGGGAAAAATTTGAGAACTGATACTTGTCTAAGTACACTGATAAAATTACATGTGGGAATTCTTGTTTCGGATGGGGAAGGGTTTTTAAGTTTTAAGTTACATTTTTTTTCCCAGAACTACATAGCCAACCCTGAAGAAAAACACATCACATTTTACAACTTAGTGGAGATGTATCCTGATATAACAAGAGTATTTTGGTTTACCATCTTAGTTTAGATCACTATATCTTTTAGATCACTATACACCTATATAGCCAGGATAGCCAAAATAAGTAAAAATGGGCATGGAAGTATAATACTGGCATTGAGGTTAACAGGCTCTAGGCTTTTTTGTTGAACTTGATACAAATTTCTATCTTCTTCCTCCCGCCATCTTCCTTGATTCAGTCAGCTTTGTAATAAACCTTTGTGAATTTCTGACTTTTGAATGACTGACTTCATCCTTATAGCAGCTAACCTATAAGATTATTTTATCTTAGCATGATGCATTTTAATCCTTACCAATTTAGAGAGTCTTAATTTTACCTGTAATGTAATAAATCTGCGTCTCTATTAAAACAGATGAGGAGGCTCTGGCAACTGCTACTGCAAGCAGCATACACGCCAATTTAGTTGTTACTCTGTCATTAGACGCTGGTAGTCTGAAATATTTAGGAATATAAGCACCTTCTATTTCATGAAATTCACTTGCATAGCTGGAAGCCTAGGAAAAAAAAATCAAAAGAAACTGAGAAAGGATAGAGATATTGCTACTGCCTGAAGCCTTCTGCTTATGAAAACAGCCTTCCAACAGTCTGTGGCCTGTCGGGACGGAGTCAAAGCAGGTTTTCCAATAAGCCCTTGTGATATGCATTGGGCATCAGTGCCAACGTACACATGCCTTTCAAACAGGCTTCTAGAGGCTATAGAAAGCAAGTACCTTTGAGATCCTGCCAGCATTTTTTTCTTTCTTTTTTTGTTCCCGAAGATGCCCTAATAATAACAACAACAATAACAGCAATAGGAGCCCCTACGCCCAAACCAAACACTTTACATACTAGAAAGCAATCGGTGTAGATACCTGCTGGAGAGCAGCTTGTTCCAGGCACAAAGTAACCGTTTCAAGAGGAAAGAGAAGGAGATCTGCACGCTGGCAAGGGGATGGCGCTGGAGGAGGTGAGGGCTGCGGTGGCCTTTGCTGCCCTGCGCAGCTCAGGTTCTCACGTGCTGCTCGTCACTGTTGCAGGAGTCCTGGACGTGCCCCATAATGTCCAGTTGTGGCCTCCTGCTTGAGCTGACAACTGGACAAATTGTTTCTATCTGCAGCTGCCTCCGGGATTTGCAGGGTGCTGTAAAAAGAGCCAGCGTGAAGGGCAATGTGCGTGCTACTTCTGATATACTGCAGGTATTCCTCGGGGAGTTCAAAGGGAGCAAAGCTTCACTTCCACTCTTAAATCCCTGCCCCCTGCCTTTGCTTCTCTTGCTGCAGCATCTGGCCAAACAGGTCCTGGAAGCATCGCATCACAGGAAAAAGCTAGCCTGAGAGCAGTGGCTGCAGTAAATCAAGTCATCAATGCTGTGTTTTTTGTTTTTTGCTTTTTTTTTTTTTTAAGAAAACTAATCTACATGCATATTATTTCTCATAAAGTCAACTCGGAAACAGTAAGAAGGATCACTGGAATGATCTAAGTGTAGCCAACTGGCCAGCTCTGCTGGAAAATGTTAACTGTATATCCTTATATATGCTCAATTACCCTCAAAGAAAGGAGTGATGCCTCATAAACAACAATTATATTAACATGCAAGTGATCTGGGATGCCAATATACCAACAGGCTCTAATGTAAGCAGCTTCCCCACATGCTGCTGTACAAATTCCACTTGGAAATGGACTTCAGGAGGCTTAATTCTCTTCTCGGAGTTTGCAAAAATACCTATTGACAAGTAGGTATTTGCTTAGCTCTTTTATTAGGTAGCGTGTCACTTCACTGAATGATTTTCCTTGTCTTCCACATAACCTTCCCCTTGCACAAGCCAAAGTCCTGACTCATCATCATCTGTGGATGCAGAGGTCGAGTTCCTTAGCCAGAAAGGCAGCATAATTCCTTAAAGCTGAGCATTAAATAACTTCCTAAAGTTTGTTTCTTTCATTGCTACTCAGCATTTTCAATGTTATGTACTTCACTATTTTACTTTTTTTTTTTACTTTTTTTTTTCAGATTGCTAGTTATATACCCATAATTTTATTGATAAATGCTTATTACTTTATCATTACTTTATCACTATTCATTTTTTTTCCTGCCTCAGTAAAAATAATCTGCCTTCACTATTCAGCCTGTCCAAAATGTCCAAAGCTGCTAAAGAAAATGTAAACTCCTCTACACTAATTGCTCAGACATATAAGTAAGATGAGTAGAACCCAGTCGCTTAACCCCTGATCCACTCTACATATTATGTTGAAATTAAGTTGAAATCACTGCAAAGAAATCTGCAGGACCCAGTAGAAATTATTTCATTTGAGGACCAAGAAGCTCTAATTAAAGGTCAAGGACAGAATGTGTTAGGCAGAACAGAATAATGAGGTTGAAGGAAATTCGTAGGTTTTACAGTTTAAATATTGTATTTGAAAGAACAGAAGACACAAACCTGAGGACGATGCTCAGAGACACAGTTATGCAGGTGGTGGGCGGAAAAGTTCCTTCTCAGCTTTCTGGCTTTTTCTTGTCCTCCCTGTGGTGTGTCTTGCTCTAATAATTAGATAAAACTTTTCCTGAAATTTGAACTGAAGTAGCTGGAGTAGAGCATGGAGTGTAAAAACTTGAATAAGACACTATCTTATCTTTGTCTTTAACTAGAGTTAAAAATTCTTCGATATGGCAATAGACAGATAAGGCTTGAGATATGGTGCATAGAAAAACAGACAGGTAGTAAAAAACAAGGTAATCATCTTTAATTGTTGTGACTTTGAGATATCTAAAAGTCCTGGAATTTTGCTCTGATTTTATATTTAATTCTATAAATTAATTAGAAATATAACGCACTATTTCACCCAAATCCAAATCTACCACAAATTAAAAATAAATAAATAAATGAAACCTAAAATTTTACATAAAAAACAGATTTCACCCTCAAAAGACAGAAAGCACAGAAATCTTCTAGGGACTCCATTACTTTTAGTAAGCTAGACATGGAAACACTCAAATACAATTGTTTGGAACAGCACTATATAAAAATGAAGAAGAAAAATAAACACTTGTTTCTCCTCGTGTTGCAAAAGGTGGTTAACTTGCAGTTTTTGGTACCACCTAATGCAGTTAAGGCTGAGGCCTTGGGAGATTTTCTGTGACAGTCTGAAAGTAGATTGAGAAAAAAAAATGCTAGAGATGTCTGAAGAATTTGATTCATTCTGAGCATAAGCAGAAAGAAATGACCAATATCTCAATTTATTATGGAAATGTAATCTATTGCAGTGAAGTAAACCTCTGAAGTGGTTGCTTACACTGGAGATCAGAAGGAACAAGTAAGAGAACAACAAATATGGGATCTTTCTGCAGTGCTCTTTCTTAAGAAGTAATAAAAATGGTGCCATTAGTGAGACTAACTCACAAGTTCATTTAGAAAATCTTAATTAGCAGCTGTAAAGAAAATTATTTTCCCAAGTGGAAAGAACATCCCTTGTTCAACTTTAAGCAAATTTTTTTTTCTATGATTTTTTTTTACCATCGCTATATTATAAAACAAGTTTACAGGGAGTATCTCACTCCAGATGTTTATAATGATTGGGGACTTTATGCATGGGTCTTGCAAAATTGCCTGTGAATTTCACAGGCACAAGGAGTTCATTTTGAAGGAATCCCCCAAGCCACTAGGTAAGGAGGAAAAATACTATTAGCTGCTATCTGAGTTGGAGAAACACATTGAAGGAAGAAGTTTTTGGATGGCAGAGGCCACATAGTGCAGTCACGGGGTGATACAAAGAGGCTCGATATCCTCCTTCCCAGCAGCCACCACTTGCATAGGTTCCCAGGGCTCCAAACACACAATCCTTTCACCAGAGTCTGAACATACTCAAGTAATGATTGCACAAAAAAATAGTCATTGTTGGTACAAATTAATTGCAGGAAAATGGACCACAGAAAATCTACTGTGCGTGGCCTCTTTTTATTACTCCCCTCCCTCAGTGTTTACACTTTTTGAGTAGGGACTGAAGATGGTTTTTATCTCCCTTAATTTTAACCATGTGGAAATTAGACATCTAATTTCATGCCTTATAATCAAAGGAGACAGGCATCATTAGAGTGCAGTTTCTCCCAGCTGTGTTTGACATGTCTTTGGATGGGACAAATACCCCTTTGCAGGTGCTTTTTCTGTTCTTTAATTATATATAGAGAGTAATTTGGATGAGCCATCTCACTTTTGCTGATAAAAGTGCCTGAGATGGATGGAACTCTGCTCTGACTACCACGATCAAGGCCCACTTCCATATTTCTATTAGTAATAAGGTTTCCAGGTGCCTTTCTGCGCTAGGCAAGATGCTGCTCTTTATGGACATTCAGCCATTTCAGATAACAAATGATAATAGAGAAGTCATCTAATAAAAGTATTCTTATAGGTTATAAATAGATCGCACTGCACAAGGCTTGATGAAGTTGCAGAAAGAAAACATTTTCATTTATTACTCAGATGTTGAACAGTCAGTGTTCTAAAACTGCCAAATTATACTTTAAGGCTCCCATTTGATTTTGTCTTATATTTCAAGATTTGTTTTCATAAATTTGTTACATTACACCTGCTCTGAATAAAACCCATAAACTTTTTTTCCATTGGAATATATTGTTACAATATTTCTTTCCCTGTGATAAAAATGCATGTGTGGATGAAAACTTTCTATTTTTTGGTGAGGAGAATCAAAATAAAGCATTGTATATATTTCATAACAAAATTTCATTTAAAAATAAGAACATTTTTTTCAAAGCCTTCTCAAAGCTCCGCACGCATCTCTAGTGCAGAGGGACACCCACTGCCTCTCCATGGCCACGTGGCCATGCAGGAAGCCTGTGCCATGGGCATGCCTTGAACTCTCATCCCCTGCGCCGGTGCCTTGGCCACAGGATCATTTTAGGTTTCCATGGAGTGTAAATCACAGTAGAATTTGAACCTAAACACTATTATTACGTTTTAAGTTGTTTGTTGTGTTTGATTGCACAACCATAAGTGGTTGCTTGTTTTCTCAGAAGGGCCAATTCCTTGGACCGCGACGAGGAGAAACTTCCGAACTCATACGAGACAGAGAATGAGGCAACTTCTAGATGCCTCCTACCACCTGATAACAGCCTGCAGACACACATACTTGCAGAAACCTCAGCTTTATTTCTGGAGGTTCCCTGTTTTTGGGGCAGTTAGTTTCTTGAAAATTAAATGCTGACTCAGAGCACAAGAAGGTTGTTTATTGCTTCTTGTAGGAAGAAATATATACATAAATATAAATATATGTGTTTATGTGTATGTATTTGCAAGTGATATAAATATAGCCAGGGTTAGGGTTATATATTTAGGGTTATAAATATATATATATATATATATACACACACACACACACACACACACACACACAGAGTTAGCAAACATATTTTTCAAGTGCTATAATAGTCTAGGAAAGATGTCTGGCTAGGCTTTTCCCATAAAAAACAGTGGTGCTTGGCAGTGCTGGGTGTGGGAAACCACATCTTAACTTGAAATCCAAAATGCTGACCTGACACCATTAGGGTGTAGCTTGTATTTGGTTGCTGGCTGCTTGCACATGAAGATTTTAACTCTATCCCTCCTGATACCATGCTGGAACCTAAGCCGCCTTGACTCCTCTAGGGCAGGTTTTACCTTCCTGACTCACACCAGCTTCAGATAGGGAGAAAACATTAACTTTAAACACATGCTGGAAACTCAAGTACATGTCTAAAGTTAACCGCAAGCTTATGTGAGTCTCCAAATAGGCCACCGAGAAACTTCTTACTCTGCTTTTTTTTCTTTTTTTTTTTTTTAGGGAGTAGGGACAGGAGAGAAGGGGAGGGTAAAAGAAATGTCTGGGCAATTGATGAGCTGTGAGGAACAAGTCAAGTGCAAGTATTACCTCCCATTCAGACGAATTTCATAAGAATGCAGTGTGTTGATGTTGCAAAGTTGTAAATTCGTCATGCTTAAATACAGTAGGAGCAGCTTTATTGCAGTTACTGATGCTGCAGTGGTATCTACTTTTGTTTCCACCGTTTCCTGCACTCTGCCATACTGCCATGGAGACCTTGCTGAAACAAACAGCTAAGAAGGACTTCAGCAATATCCTTGGCCTTTGCTCCATATTCAAAGTGATATTACCACTCCCTTTACCTTTAGGAAGATTGGCACTTCTGCAGGAAGCTTAGATGATACATAACCCATAGATTTTAGAATCTACAACTATTTCCTAATGATTTTTTATTTTCAAAACACTATCCAAATATCAAGAAATTAATCCTCACAGTTTTCTTATCAAGTGTAAATAAGTTATTAGCAATATCTCATGATTTCTGCACGCTGAACTATTGTATAAAAGCAAAAATATTTAAATTCCAGCCTCCCTCTTTCTTCCCCTTTCATTTAAATATTTTATTAGGCACAGACTTACAATGTCCCATTAAGGATGAACCAGGAGGTTCAATCTGTAATTACATGCAAAAATGGAAAGAAAAAAGAGGGAGAGGAAGGTGCATATATCTACATTTTAAAAACAAAAGTCAAAAATGCCTTTTTATTTAAAATATATTTCATCTATTTTATGAATATGAAAATATATGACTGAATATATGAAAGTATATTTTATTTATTATTGTTCTTTCCACTTGAAATACAGGACTAAAATTGTTCCTAAGGTAATAGCTATTCCAGAAGGTTGTCCTACTAAAAAGGGTTAGTGGAGTGTTAGATTGCCGGATGGGGAAGTGATGAAGAGGGAGACTGAGCAGTGCAGCCACTTTCGCACAGGACTTCTGTGGCAGGGCCCAACTCTCATCATAGCTTGTAGAATAAGACTAGAAGGCCACACACCATCCCTTTGGTTGCTCCTCTAATGCTATGCAATGCATCTCTTTCATTTAAAATATTTGAATTCAATATTCTCTGTGCAGCTGAACTTATAGCTGCTCCCTTCATGGAAATATATTTGAATTAAAACTGAAAATAACTGGTATACTTGGTGTCAAGAATGTGCTGTTTCTCTTGCATTGTTTAATTCGGCATTGAAATCAAAGTATTTTCTGCAGTCTTCCATATCTGCATATCTGCATGGTAGTTCTTAGCTGCTTCATGTAGATTTGCAGGAATTAAAGCAGAAATTGTATGCTCTGCTGAGAGGCTGTGTAGTTCCTCAGACAAAGAGATGGATGAAGCACCATTAGGGTGCTGGAGTAGGCACACAGTCTGGAGATCTCTACTTCTAAGGTCAGCAACACAACTATTATATTTTGATTTCAGATCTGAAGGGACTGTAGAGGGTTTACTTCTCAGAGGACTCTTCCTGATCAATCTGCAAATTCTGGAAGATCATTCAACCCTGGCATAAGCAGATTATATATTTTCAAAGTAGTTACATCTGCAATCTACAGTAAATGCCATGACTGTACATTACATCAGCTCTGGATATGAGTAACAGTAATAATATCCGTATTTTATGTCAGCTAAAAGCTCTTTGTTTCTGGACTACAAAGCAAATGGGTGTTGAGCAAATGACACAATACATATGTAACTACAGAAATCCAGCCGGAGAAGTGTTATGTGCTGGTGCATAGTTGAAAGCAGGATTGGGTGTGATATCCAATAGAGGTTTTTATAAATGTGTGTTTCATGTAAACTCTTAGCACCATAGCACTTAATGTGTCCTAGCACTGTTGAGAACTGTTGACCTCTGTGGGGCCAGGACTTCCCCAGTGTATTAGCCAGGGGCCCGTTTGCCTTGGGGGCAGAGCTGGCTGGGCTGCTCCGCTGTCTCTTGACCCAGGCTAGCGGGCTCAGGCTCACCCTGATTAATACCACTTTATGACAGTGAAAGCAGCACAGTTGTACCGAGCTGGGACGCCTCTTTCTTCAGAGCCCCTTTTCATGCTTATGGGAATTGAGGCACCACGAGGCATGACCCAGCCGCTCAGCCACCACCGCATGTCATTCCGGTTTCAGTTTCGCAGCACACCAAACTAATTTCTTCTGACAAAACTCATCCAGGACCTTTCCTTAGGATATCTGCTAATTCATCACAGATGGAAATTGCTACACTATCTGCAAAGGAAGCCTACTCACTATTGCTAAATATGTATAGTTTTCTGTGATCTCCTTTGCGGATGTTTGCAGGGAGTTAGCACATGTGTGCATGTTTCTTTGACTACATACGCAGTGCATATGTGAAACATGCAATATGCATGCGTACATTTCCCTTTCTTAATCCTATTTTAGCTTTGCCTGTGTCTATAGGATCATTATAGGATCTGGCAGCTTCTTAAAATTATTTAGCTATGTGAAGAGAATTTAAAAAATAGTCAAAACTCCAGATTTCAGTATGTGTAATGTGCATGAGAAATTTTTAAAAGGTATAGTAGAGATAAAGCACAGAGTTAATTAGAACCACATGCCGCTTAGATTGGCACCATAATGCTCACTGATCAGTGTGACGATTAGCTTCAGATATTTTGAACAACAGTTACTGAAAAGATATTACATTACCTTCCATGTCTAAAGGGGTTTAGTAACAATACTCTTTTCAAGATGCTATTATGTTCAGGGCAGTATAGGGAGGGTTGACTGAACAACAACTGGAGCAGCGTATCTAATTCCTTGTACACAGGTAAAAAATAACACTTCAGCCCTTACAGAAAGGCAAACACATTTAACATAGAAAATTACCTCATTCTCTTGTAAAAAGAACTGGCTATGATGCACAGCAACAAAACCTTGTAGACATTTCTATTTTCTGCAGATTGTCCTTTTATCTAATATCAAAAGGGGCTAAAATGGACATAAATGTGCCAACTCTGTGGGTTAGCCTCACAGCAGCAGCAAGAGCATCTGCTATCAAAATGCCATACAAAAAAAAAAAAAAAAAAAAAAAAAAAAAAGTTGGTAAAAATGAAATTGAATTCTGGGCTAAAGTGAGACATAACCACCATAAAAATAAAAGCACACTATCCTTTTGGCTGCCTGTAGCTGAACTAGAGAACTAAGAAGCGGATGTTTAAAAGTGGAAGGCCGGGGCACAGGGGTGAGGCTTGCAGCCGTATTCCAAGTAGCCAAGTACACACTTAATTGCACTTCTGCAAGGAATACAGTGCAAACATGTGGGCTTTCCACCAAGAAAAGTCTGCCAATGACAGAAGCGGCTCATGGTTAAGGCACTGGGCTGTGACTCAGGATATCTGGGTGCTAGTCACAGCTCAGCCACAGACTTCCTTTTGACTGGGTGCCAATTATTTAATCTTGTTTTCCCACAGGTAAATCAGGCAATAATTCTCTCCTGCCTCGTAAGGATGCTGAGAGGAGGAAAAAATATTAGTGTTTGCAAGGTATTTGAAGTCTATTTCTCAAATAACCTTTTGGAGAGAGGGATCATGTGTGTAGATCATGCGGATACAAGGTCTAGCAAAGGGAAAAATCCAACTGGAGTCTCAGAGTGTTTCCGTAATAGTAGTATTATATGCAAAGCATGGTAAGTAGACCAGAAAAACCAATAAATAAATAATGCTTCACTTAATCTCAAGCCATTTGTAAGATCAGACTTCTCTAAATCACGTTGTTACTGTTTTGCCATCTGTCAGACTTCTGTTATTTATTTATTTATTGAGAGGGCAAAGGAGTGAAACGCCATTCTTCAACCTTAAAAAAGCTTGACTCTGCATAACCTGCATTTAGGCCCATTGCTCAAAGGGCCCCATTCTAGGTAAGCTCCAGCTAGGCCAGGACTCATGGAAAATGAAGAGAACTTTCTTGCAGCCAAGACCTGGCTCCTCAAGCACATGCTAGAGAAAACACTATCTTCATTCCTCTTGCCTTTCTGATTTGGCATTTATGAGCTGAGTGGGGATCTCCTCCTATACAGGCCTTGCTCAGGTGATTTTCCTCATGTCGGTAAATCTGGAAAGCCAAATGCTACCAAGCTGAACTCCTCTAGGAGGAAAATGGTCTGGATTCTGCACATTCGGAGCAGCGTGTGAGATTATTGGTATCCATTTCACTTTTAGCAACAGGAATAAAGCCTTCCTAAAACTACTTTGCACTCTAATAACTTTAAGAGGCCTGGCTCTGTTTCAGTTTTAATACTCTTCATTCAAAGTCTATGCATTTTTACAACATGCCCCTTAAACCAAATCTGCTGTTCTTGTGAACAGCAGTGAACATCTGTCCCGCACCACACACCTTCCTGCTCTGGTTTCCTTATTCTTTCCTCCTCCGTAATTCAAAAGACATGTTCATGAATATCCAGATATTTATGAGGGGGGATTATTCTGTGTATAAGAAAGTGTGGAGAGAATATTCAGGATGCTTGTTCGAGAGCTTCAAGCAAGCAGGGCACATTGGCAAGTTTAGGAGAGAGTACTGGGGAAGTTATACCCAAATGATGAAAGACAAGGAGGTGATAGGTAGTAAAGAGTGTTGAAAATTAAGATGGTACCTATAGTGTTGTGGAAAAGCAGCAGACTGGAAGAAAGGAAAGACATGAGTAATGTGTTACTAGGAAAATGGAATGACCTAAAAAAAAAGAAATACAGTGCAGCCAGAATATCAGGGGAGGGCAGGAAGAGAGAATCTCTTTCCCGTAAAGTTTCTTTCTTTTAAACTTCCCAGTGTGGCATGCTAATTAAATTTTACATTGTTATTTCATTATATATTACTGCACTATTATTCAGGCTTGCATATAAAAACGTGTAAAGGGGTATGACCGATTGTGTGTTTGAACTTTCAAACACCTTGTTTGCTTGGTTTTCATTGTTTCTTACCAGATGGTTAGGCATATGTTTAGCAGTTTTACAGGCAGAGGGAAAAAAAAAAATCCAACATATGTAATACACAGTTAATAGTTTAAAAAGGTACTAGCAAAACTTATTAGCTTCCAATATAAAACTAATATTAAAAATAGTTTTAGTGGCAGGATGTTCATTTAAGACTGAGGCCTGCATTTAGTTTCCTGTACCTCTGGAGATATAGGATCCACAGAACTAGAAAGGAATTACGAACTTCTTAACTTTAGCAATCTAATATTTAGCTGAGTAGTCTGAAGTTGTTGTGTAAGATCCTTCATTTATCAGCGGGAAGAGAAAGTTATCTCAAGGGAGTTTATTTTCCTGCCCTTTCTGAAACACCTACTTTCAAATGGGAAAAATCACCTTTGGGAGGTGCCTGTTTCTCTTATTTGATTACTGACAAAGCCTAAGCCTCTAAATTGCCCCAAACACCCACATTTTAAGTGGCTAAATTTATCTGAAATCTAAACAGTTCTCATTTTATAACACTGTCCAGGATGATTACCAGATATTTCACAGTTAATGCAACGGGGAACAGAATACGCTTGTCAGAAACAAGATAGAAGAGGAGATCCTGCTACATGTGCTCCATTTTTTGATATCTTTTTCTCTTGTGTTTTCAAGTCTTTACACACATATCCAGCTAAAAAACATGGGCTAGATGAACCCTGCCTCATTACAGACATTTAAGTCCGGTATCTAGATGAGGACCCCGGTTGCCCTTTCTTCCTGCATAGATGATCAAAATAGAGACATACACCCACGCTCAAGCAGAGATGCTAGATGCCACAGAGGCATCCCAAAGCCAGTCATTTCCTAGCTCAGGTGAGACAGGTAATTGTTTAGGGTTAAATAGGAAAATCTAGGCTAAAGTGCCAGCTACTGATAACGACTGGAATTCATCCTCCTCCAAAGACCTACTCTAATGTGGGGAAGCAACAGAAAAGGGAAGCTTTTAATCCTTAAAAGAATCAAGTCCTTTTCCAAATTCCATCTATGAATAGTGGATTAACTGTTTCCCAAAGGGAGAGATGGTAGTTCATGCTTGACTATGATTGCTGGAGGTAATAATCCAGATTTTGTCCTACACTGTCCGATGGGGACAGTTGGAAGTGTAAATTGATGGAAGAAGAAAAGGAATGAACAGTACCATAGAACATAACCTGTCCCTCTTCCAGTGCAAAATACAGGTTTTTGTATTCAAAATGTATGAGGGAGGCTAGGAATGGCAGCTAAATAGTGGTTGGATATTTCCTTTCTCAAAGAGTTCAAAAAGGGGTGAGGAGGCTTGAGGGTGATGAGATTTGTTTGATATATGTGCGAGTCTGATCTTCCAGTGGAGCCATCAGGAATTAATGTGCACTTGGAGGCAGGCTGTAGCAAAGCCAAGAGGTGCCTGGTGTTTGCTAACCCAAATGAAACCTTTCCCTTTCGGTGAATAGATAAAAGTCAGAGTTTCATACCAACACTCAGCTACTAGGAATGTGCCTTTCACAACTAACTGATAACTGACGGTTTCTACCAGCAGCGTGCTGCACGAAAGCCCAGCTTGCCCTGTTTCAACTCCTTTGTTTTGAAACTATAAAGAAGCACTTGCAACTGCCCCACAAATCTGCGTCAGGGTGATAATTATGGAAAATCTGGATAGCATTCAAAAGACTGGCTTTGCTGAGAAACAAATACAACTAGTGCAGTGTATTTAGTACATATTAAGAGAGAAAAAAGGTCAGGGGGAGAGAGGAAGAAAAAGGCTTTCAAAACATATCAAATGAAGCTTGTTTGATAATAATCACTGCAGGTGGTGAAGCTGATTTTAAGTGTGAAAATATTTAACATTTTATTGCACACAAGTGCTTTTATAAAGTAGTCGTTTGTGTGTGTATGTGTATGTGTGTATGCATGCAGTGAACAGAAATCTATTGAGTTCCACCAGACCAGACGTCTGCATTCTGGAGGGCTCATTGCAGCCAATAAATTTGACTAAAACTTTTTTTTTATTATTATTTTATGAATTCTGCTATAAAAGCTAATCCTCCTTTCTAGACTTAGCATAATTACAAGACACTATTCCGAGTGCCAAAAATGTCAACTGTAGGTTGCAAACATGGACAAATTTAAGCAGAACCATATGTCAGAATGCAAGGCAAGGCCTGAAATAAGCGAATCAGTTTACCTTTTTTTTTTCTGAAGAGTCAATTTATAATGCAACCTTAGCTCTAAGAAATAATAATACAGCCAGTGATAAATTACATTGCTCAATCATTTATTAATAAACTTCATTGGAAAAAAAGATTTTATCGGTGCTCAAAATTCACTAAGTTAGAAGATCACAGATGTTCTGGGTTCTGGAGCCAGAAATTTAATATTAATGAACTCTCATTAATACCTAATCAACTGGTGATATTTTGATCCTGTGAGAAAATTGATGGCCAATAAAAATAAACTCAAGAGGTCTTCCTATCTAGAAGAAAAACCCTATAAAAGTCAGGAATGCACACAGTAACCAAGATGCAGTAACTAAGGTTAAGCAGCTGGAGGCTAAATTTTAACTATTTTTTTTTTTGTACAGGATGGATTTATTCTGTCACCTAGGCAATTTCAGAGTCTTACTTTGTAGGATTTATATAGGCATTCAGACTTTGCAGATGTATTCACATGCACTACATTAACTATGCAAAACTACTTTCCAGGATATTCTGGATTAGGGTCTTAAAAACAGACCTCTCTGGAAATGAAATCCTTCAGAAAAAAAATCCATGTTCTTCTCTGAACGTGATTCTGTTGCACTTCAAGTGTGAAATCTACTTAAACACATATGGCATCTGAAATGATATCATATGCATTTCTGTGTAAAAAGAGTGTGCTGGGTTTTAACCCTGCAGTGATGACAAAATGGGGAGTGCAAGTGTACTCTGGACTTTAACTAGAAACACAGAAATTGTCACAGTAGATCAGAGCAGTGATCCATCTGGTCCAGCGTTCTTTCTGCAAAGGGGACCAGCACCAGATGCTTAGAGAACAGTGTACCCCTGTATAATCCCCTTTGTATAGCCAGCATTTATAACGAACATTTAGGCTAAAAATTATTTTTTAATCAATTAAATGTATGCTCCAAGCCTACATCTTTTGCATAATTCAAAGCCATATAATGTAAATATGTAGATTTACACTGTACTTTTAGACATCTAATCTGATATATATTAGGACATATATTATCCTAAACTCCTAAACCTCAAGCAAAGACACCGTGGCACAGAACAATTACATGTAATGCAAAAAAATCAAAATCCTTTCTTTAATTCCATGTGAGCTGGCCATCAGTTTCCTTGAACATCCTCATTTTGGTGTGGGTAGACATATAATTCTATTGTCACCACTAGAATTAATATTATCATACATCATTCATTTTCTCACTGTGGGTTTTACAGTTTCCTTCTTTTTTTCTGTTATTAATAATTTCTGTACTGGTCTTTAGAAACATACCACTTATGATCCAATTTTGTTGGAAATTCCCTTTGGGACCTAACCAGAGGGAACAAAGTAGCCACACTTTCATCTTCTGTGCTGTGGTTGTGGCCATGCAGATGTATGGTCCCTCTTCTCTCCTTCACTCTACACCCTTCCCCTAGACTGTTTTAGGGATGCATCTGCCCTGCTATACTTTACACTACAGTTATTTGTGTGCTAGTTTTTACCACTTTTGTCTGTCATGCAGAGTTTTCACCAGTGTCACTACAGCAGCAGCTGGCTCTATCCCCCAAACACTCATAAGAAACCAGCAACAGTGGAGAAGAGCAGGATTTCTCGCTTTCCGACATCACAGTGAAATGAGTTCAACATAAATGTATGCCAGGCCTCCAAGCAGAACTGTGTGAAGCAGCACAGCTGAAATGATCACGTACACTGAGCACAGCGATATAAAAGTAGAAAATAAGTCTTCCCCCATTTTTCCTCTGTTAAACTACATACTTGCAAACATTTGGTTGTTTTGGTGAGCTCTAATTTTTCTTTTGTCCCTTGCTCACCAGGGTGGAGCACAAGGCTCAGAAGAGGGTATTTTCCCAACCCCATCTCAGTGAGCTCCCCAATGGGAGGACTGGAAACAGGAGGCCTGACCGGCACAGGAGGGGCCAGGGGAAGTTGTATCCTACCTGTACCAGTAGATAAACAGGCAAATAAGCAGGTGTGTCAACAGCAAAAGCCCTGGAAATTACACAGCTCCAATACAGGAAAATATCATAAGGCACTCAGATAATCCCACTTTGTTTTTAAATCTGATAAGTAAGATGATTATTCACCCTATTGCAGTTGAACCTTTGGTTGTTTATCAGGTGAGATCCTAGTGTTTTTTGTCAGTGTAGCTGGTGGAGCTTCAAATCTATCCCCCCATACCCTTTGGAGTCTCTCCAACAAGCGTGAACCATTCCAATGTTTTACAACAGTGCAGCAGCTTGTCAATGCTTTTGTTTCTGAACAGTCTGCAAGAAGTGCCAAATGATGCTATTGTAAAATATGAGAGTACTTTAGTGTGTTGGGGAACACAGAGTGGCTGTCGATGTGACATTGATTAATGACTGTGAAGTGTTGTAATGAGATATTTCACATTCATTCTTGGATTTTGAATTAATACAACCAAAAACTATGCTGTAACAATTTCCAATCACCTGCAAAATGGGAAATTATAGCATTAGATGCCTGATATTTTGTCATATAGTTCTGGCCTGGTTATTAAGTAAGAAAAAAAGAAAAAAAAAAAGTAGTAAAAAGAAATTCCAGATAGTCAACTAGTATGAGGTAGAAACAAAAGTCATAACTAGCGATACAACTCTGGCTATCACTATCTCCTTTCTATAGATTTGAAGTTAAATTAATGGATTAGTAAGTTACTTCTTCCTAGTCACTTAGAAATTCTCTGCCCAAGATAAGAGATGACATTATATCTAAGTTGCCAGCCAGTAAGATTCATGTTTTTTTTGTTTTTTTTTTCCTGAAGAGGAAATGTAAAAGAGTTAGACAAATTAAAATATGGTAAAATGGCACATTTAATATAGTATTTGCATGAATAAAGAACTGAACAAGGATTTCACAAAATCAGCCATTATACACAGAAGCAGAAGTTGTTCAAAGGCCCAATTGAAGCCACAGCCATTTATTTGTGTTCTTAAAACAAGATAATATAGTTAATCTGGCTACAGTTTGTCAGGTCCTCAAAATTTGGAATATCTGTAAAACTCATCGCTAGTCAGTTACCAGCTTATTTTTAACTTACTGATTCAGTCTTTTTTGTATCTTCTAAAAGATTTGTTTTTGTTCATAAAACAAAATGCACAGGATTGAGGAGTTTTAGAAGAGAATAATTTTTATAGGCAAATAGCCATATCAGTTCAAGAATGATTTAGTTAGCAGCAGTGTTTCTGGCAGCAATGAATAACTTTTTGAGGCAAACAGCTTCTTCAAATGATTGTTGAAATATAAACTCCTAATTTCTGTCCAAGTTATGCTTATTAAGTTTCTTCTCCAGCTTGCTTAGTTGTTTTAACTTGTTGTGCATAGCAGTAAAAAGTTTTAGAAAAATCTGTTTAGAATAGTAAAAGCTTTATAGTTCCCAGAGCCTATCGCCACAGTCAGTAAACTAGAAAGTTAATTTGCATGATAAGAATAATAAAAAAGATGACTAATTTGAAAGTCTCTGTTGAAATGAGGAACAGCATAAATTATTGAGCATGAGCTAATTTCAAAAAAAAAAAAACCTGACATAAACATTTAGATAATTAAATATGAATGACGTTATCACATGTTTATGAATGTTATTTTTAGAATGTAGAAAAAAATAGTAACGATTTTGTAGATTAACCAAGAGAGGTCTTTTGCAGAACTGTTTGCATGTCACTGAGTTGAGGCAAAATTAAGTTAACTGCATGGCCTAAATCACAGATGTAGAAGGATGTGCAAAATAATGAAATGACATACATTTCCTAGGAAAGCAAAAACCCAAACCTTTCATCATTATCATCTGATCTTAACTATGTCAGAGTTCTGACACAGGCGTGAGCAGGGCAATGCAATGAGTGGGTGGTGGAACACAGCCCTGAACCTGTTCCTGCACTGGAGGAATTACAGGGATATTTCCTGGTGTTCAAACACCAGCATGGGCCCCACTGCCTGGAATGAGCCCAGGAGCCATCCGGGACTGGCAGGGAACAGCGGGCAGCCGTGATGGTTTCACTGGGTATGGCCACCCCATTTGGCAGGGGAGAGACAAGGGCCTGCAAGATGCTGGCTGGCATTGGAGCCCCACAGCGCTTCCCAATCCCTCTCATCTATTTGTGCATAGACTGCCTGAAAGACGTGGTATAGTGAGAGCTAAGTAGCTTTAAAAGTTACAGACACAGAGGAAAAAAAAAATATATATATATATCTGAGAAGTAAAGCTGAGAAAGAAGAAGAAACGAGGGCCAGAAACAATTCTGTGGGAGATTTTGACGATGAAATATGGGAAAGTGAAGGAAAACAGCTGAACATTTTGGAGGATTAAAATGATGCATTTCTCTCTCCTTGGATTCTGTAAGGTATTCTGTAGTAAATACCATACAAGGTGAAATTATATGGCTCTAAGGATTTATGCTGTACAGTCTGGTGCTTTCAATGAGTGCTGCTTTGTTAAGAAAATATGTCGACCCTGGAACAACACAGACCAGAAGCAATATGGAGTTTTATAAAACCTTTCTACTGAGAGACAGATTTAATGGATTACCTTGGACCCAGGCTTAAGAGCGTGCACAGGAGACCCCACAGACAAAAGAAGCAAAGCGTCCCAGGAGCTGATTTCTGCAGGCAGATTCTGGAAGCTGATGCTACAAATGAAGAGAATGGATAGAAGGAGGAAGAGGATGTTCCTGTGCATTCTGGGCAGGCACACTGGGATTTATGGCAACACCCGGGGCAGGCAGGACCCAGGGTCAAGCGCTGAGGCGCTCTGGTGCAACCCACACTGTGGACCTGGCAGTTGAAACCACAGAGGCTGTCTAGCTCTGCTTCCAGGACCTTCATCCTCATTAGTAATGAACTGAATGCATGAAGATGCATTTGGTTTCATTGAGTTCAAAAGACCACAAAACACTACAAATTCCTAAAGAAAAACATAAACTCCAATCTCTTTTGACCATAATTTACTTTTTTCTGCCAAATCTCCACTAAGGCACAAACTGCAAACTGATGGATTGAAACATTTATCCCCACAATTCATTTCTGCTCCATGGCTTGAGAAGAATTAACATTTCTTAGCCAATCAAGCAACGTGTAATAGATGTTTCTTTTTTCAGACCTGCTTTAGCTTTCATTTCTCTTAAATAGCAGCATTTTCAGTAATATCTTCTAAAGTCATTTCCACTCAACAGCACTTCTTGGCAATCAGGATCTTAGTTTCTTCGCCAGTGTTGTTTTCTTTAAAGGGTATTTAAAGTTTCTGATTTGAATTCTAAACAGAATGAACTAAATAAGAACTCCTGTTTTCAATTTAAAGTTGGTTTCAAGCTGTAGATGCTCTTGTTCATGTTCTATATTGTAAAGATACAGAGTAAATTTTCTTCTAAATCAGAGTGCTTCCTTTTGTTCTTAGGGTAATAGATATCCAACACAAAAATAAGGAGAAGATACCTTTAAAGAGGCACAAAGGCATAAAAGGCTATCTGAAATGGATTTGAATTATCACTTAGATTCTCAAAGTACTGGCCATCTGCCTAAAAGGTCTCTCTTCTGGGGGACTCTCAGTCTCATGTCAGTAGAAAACTTAATGTTTTTGGTAACCCCTGCTGTTCACCTGATGTAGTTAAGAGAAATCACTAGGCTCATTGTAACAGGGAGCTGCAATTTCAGTCACTCAGGTACCCAGTGACACAGGGAGCTGTCTGGGAGATAGGAAGAGGCTGCATATGGAGCCTCCCAACAGAGACCAGCTGGAAGAGGCCACAGATGCAGGGAAAGTCAGAAATAGCATAAAATATGAGAGAAAAAAAGTCTAAGGGGCATTTAGGGTGTGCTCCAGTGCTGGTTTGTCTGATTTTTACATTCAGGGATGCAAATTTTTGTGTAAGTAAACAGAATTGCATTAAAAAAAAAAAAAAAAAGTTTTTCTGTCCAGTTTTACTTCATAATTGAAATAATCTGCAAATCCCAAATTTCTACCTAAATGCTGCTATTTGAAAGGGTAGTGACAGAGAACAGAGCAGTTACCCTGGTGTGTGCCTTGAACATATTTCTGATGGCTTGTGCTAGGCAATATATCTAAAAGTAGAATCAGGCCCAAAGTATTTTTCTGGAGTGAGGCAACCTGAACAAGGACAGCAATAAAAGGTCCATGTCATCTCCCTTTTCACACAACCTGTCAGAACAGCCCATGGTTTCAGCAGGACAGGGAGAGAAAAGGAATTAAAAGGTCTAAATTAGTTCTCAAAACAGGAGAGGAATATGTGGCTGCTATTGCACATCTGTTCCTCTGCCATTTTAAGACCTACATTTTGTCAGAGAAAGAAAGGAAGCGAGTATTATGTTTCCTCCTATTTCCACTGAAACTTGAAAATTTTCACCTGGAGTGTGAAAACTTCCTAATAGCTCTCAAAGTGAAATGCAGCAAAAATTTAAAATAACTTCAGTCTCCAAAAGTTTCTGGTCACAAATTCTCTGGTTCTCTTGACCCTGATCTTCCAATCGACCTGGTTCTGCCAAAAAGGTTACTGGATTTCCTTGACGCACAGATGAACTTCCCCTCCCTGGTTTATAAAGTAATAATCCTCTTTTTCTTTGGTAAGAGTTTTGCAAAATGCACAAAAGATGCAAAATACACAGAAACAGTAGACATTGCTTATGTTTATTTGTGTTCAAAAACAAACATTTATGTGTATTTTATGATCCAGAAATGGTGGAGGTGTCAGAGAAGTCCTCATGACTTTAGTGGGCTTTGGCTCCATGCCATAGCTCGCTTGTGTAAACACATGTTCATGCTACTTGTCCTCCTTTTGACCTCGGTGCCATAAGGGGAAGAGGGTGCCATAAGCAGAGTGGCTCCTGCAGTGGAGATGCGGGATGGGTCTGAACTGCTTTAATGCGAGGTGGTGCTTAGAGAAGCAATGCACACAAAGAACAGACTCAGAGATAGAGTTAGAATAAACATATATTTCAAAGAAGATACAGAAGGAGTAAGCTACCAAGGGCATTAGAAGTAGGCAGGGAAATGGAAAAGATGGAGATGATGGACTTGATGCAGTCCCTTCTTGATAAAATGAAGTTTCTGCTTGCTTGCTCAACATTCAGTGCTAGCAGCTGCTCAGTTATTAACAGGAGGATAAGAGCATTGCTCTGAGCTATTGCCAGCTCAGAGGTCTGGTAGAAATGAGAATGCTTTCCAAATCCCTTCCCATACCAGCTGCAGCAGGGGTGGCAGGAAGGATCTTCAAACAAATTAAAAGCTCTGTTAAGGTTTATCCAGAGAAGTTCTCCAAAGCCAGAGGTTTTGATGCTGTGCTATTGGTTTACAGATACCACAGAAATGGGAAGGTGGAAATAGGGACTGCATTATTTCAGGTATTTTCAGTATAGGTCATAGTAGATTATTATTTATGATTTTTCCAACACCCAAACACATATTGCTTGTTTGCCACACAAATAAAGAAAACATGATTTTGAAAAAAGCTCCTATCTTTTGCTTTCACTGCCAGTCAGGGGTTATATATTAACTCCCTCAAATAATGCTCCCCCCAGCCATTACATTACATTTTAGTTACACCCCATGTACAGTTTTACATTTCCCTTGTTATATGAAACTCTCACTCTGCAGATTCTATATGCTATATTTGGCAATATAATTACTGTTGCCTTAAGCACTTTTTTCCCCATAGAATATTTCCTTCTCATTTATATTATTGCATTCCAAAAGGGTTTTCAGGAGCCACAGTGAGTTTCCTTATATTGTCTCCAAAAAAAACCTCACTTAGCCTATAGCTTCTGGACTATAATAGTGACAAGCCACAGATGTTCCAGAATTGTGTTGAGGCAACATATAAGTATAATAACTATTGTTGTTGTTGTTCATATTGAGCCTCTTGGCTATAGTTAGGGATAAGGTCCTATTGTGCTAGACTCTGTGTTCACATGTAATAAAAAAGACAAAATATACAGTCCTAGAATAATGAATTCAGGGAGTGATCCTGGAGATCTCTAAGCAGTCATCCTGCAGTAAAGCTAGTTGGAGCATTAAGGACCATATTACACAGCAGTGATAAAGTCACATGCTACCTCTAGCAGTTTGGGATTACCCAGAGTTTTCCATTGCTAGTGTTATCAGTAATGTATGTTTGTTTCTGCATACCAGTAACATCTACCTTCATGAAAGAAAAGTCCATTACCTATCAGAGTTTATTCTCTGCTTTATTATTTACTGAGAACTGACAGTATTCTTTGCTCTGTCCCAGACAGATTTCTGGACAAATGAAAAGTGCTCCAAGAAGACATGACATCTCAGTCAAGTTAGGATGTGAGTTTCAAGGACCCAGATGGCATATTTCCATTCTACACTTCATCTGTCTCTAGGAAGATATGTGTCCAGTTGCCCATAGGCACTCCTCACTTTTCTAAATTTGCATTCAATGCTTTATACTGATATATCTTTTCTCTTGACATTGGAATGCCAAAATGAGAAGTGTTTGACTGTCAGCTCTCTTATTTGTGAAACAGACCTACACTGCACACCAATGTTTCCTGTTTAAAGGAAAATTCAAGAATGCTTCTCCTTGGCATCATGTCTACACTTTCCAACAAAAATGGTCTCACATTAACTTTTTGGCCCTAGATCAGCAATGTACTTGAAAACGTGCTTAACTTTAAGCACTTCCTCAAGTTCCCTTGAAGTGTACTGTCAGCACTCAACAAATAATAAATCGTAACAACATTTGAAGCTAAGCCACTTTCCTTTCAGAAAGCTGCATGATAATACCATGCAGCAAATACTATATGCAAAAGATATTTCTCTGTGAAACCAGTCAATGGTACTTCAGCAAAGGCTTAAATGATTTGCTGAACCCAGGTTTCAAATGGGGTTTATATAATACAACAAGATCAAATTGCAATTTTCATTTTTCAAAATGTAGGCCTGATCCTGAAAATTAGTATGTGGGTAATTTAATCAGTGTTTTCAGGGCATAAGTGTAGGCTACAGCTGAAGCCAGAAGGCAAAGGTGTCAAATCTCATTAACAAGTATAAAAAGTAGTATTAGAATAGCTTGCTGAGTACCTGCTGAGCAATGCCAATCTCAAGGATTGAATACTCGATGCTTCCCAGGAGATGGAAAAAATGGCAAAATAAGAATAACTTTATTGTTTCTGAAGATATAAAGCAAGACTGTACCTGTGACCATTTGACTCAGTAGAAACTGAAGTGAATACACCATGCTGGAAATTTGGCTGCATGGTAAGATTTGTGCTTTGTTTTTTTTTTATTTATTTAAATATTTTATTTATTTATTTAAAGTAGTGAGTGATATTTTCCAGGGATGTCTCTGTTACAGTCGCATCACTGTTGAGAAGAAGGCTAAATTAGCTCATCTTTTGCTGCTGGTGCAGCTGAATTGCTAATGGCTCCCAAGCTGCCTCATCTAAAACTAGCTTAGGAAAGAAAAACCCTGCACTGTGGTATAGAGTTTTCCTCATTCTTCAGTCTGAAGGACACTGGTGCATGTAGTGTGAAGCTCGCTCTGGGAAGCTGATCCAAGACGCAGCACTCACTGCTGCCTTGGAAGAGAATTTTCTTGGCGGCCTTTGCTGCCCAGCTGCTCAGGGTGTGTGGTTGGGACTGTGTCTGTGCACGCGTTGGTCAGGGTGCTTGGAAAATAGCAACCTGCATAGCATGATAACTAGGACTTGCTTGACCTTGCTGGGTTACGCTTGCTAGAGAGACCTTTGTTTTCTGATTCTCGAGCATTTCTGGCCGACGAGACAAATTAAATCACGTGTCTGTGGGACTGGGTGTTAAGCAGGCGAAGAAAGGGAGGAAGTAGGGATAAGAGCAAGGCAAGGGGATGAAAAATCAGATGCCTTTGTGAGCTTCTCACACGGCATTACATTAAAGTCAACAGCATGCATGGGTGGAATTTTGGACCTTCTTAAAGACCAGTGGCATCCGAGGGCCGCTTTGGGTCCTGCTGCTTTCCTAGTGCAAGGAGCCTTAGTATAAGAGGCTTTTTCTGTCGTATGCAAGAGACCTTCTCCTCAGCATGCAACAGACCTTCTCCTTGGTCTCCCTGCCCTTTCTTGTTGGCAGGTGTAATTACAACACCGCTGAAGTACTGCCGCCTGACAGAGCCACATGGGGCTCCTGAAAAGAAAAGGCCTGCTGGATGCTGTTGCATTTTTTATAAGGCATGAGAGAGCCAAGCAATGTCAAGCTGTATGCCACTAGTCCCCAGCATGCAGGGGATGGCAGCCATTCTTCGCTCCAGAGCATGATCTGGGAATGCAGCTACACCCTTGCTCCCCCTCAGTGCCGGGGCACTCTGTGTCAGCTGCATCCCAGCGTCAATGCTTTATTTAGCCTTGGAGCTAAAGGACGAAGGGCTCTCTGGATACTTCAGCTGATAACACAGAGAATTCAACTAAAACAAAAACTTATTTCTCAGATATGATGTGCCATGTTTTGTTACGTTTCTGCAGGAAGGCAAAAGTTAGGCTCTACAGCAACTGTCACCTTTTGCTTAATTCGCTTCTCTTGTCCAAAGTCTGAAAGCAGCACTAATATTGTTGGAAAAATTATTTTTTTGCTCAAAATTTCTAAAATGAGATAAAAAAAAAATAATCTGAGTTTTCCTTCAGAAAAGTTAAGCTTTTGTGAGTGAAATAAAATATAACTTAAAAAACTAAAAAGATCAGCCTGGAGAAGACACCTCACTTGTTAAGTGAGTGTAGAGTCTGACTAACCAATATTTGTTATAAGCAAGATTAGCAGGTATCAACAGGTAAAAGTTCAGATAAACAAACAATAAATGCTTAGCAGTAGCCTCAAAATACTTAAAACATAATCATTTTAAGTTCAGTGGAGTAGTTTATTGGGAAATGTATAGTTTAATCTCTACAAAAATGTACTGATGTCAGTTCAAGGAATTGTACTCCATTTTAAAGAAAGAAATTAAGTGGAGATTTCTAAAATAGTTCTCCCAGAGCAATTCTGATGCAGTTACAGGCTACGCTAACATGTACAGTGTAGGGAAGGCCACAGACTCTCACTGCAGCACCAAAGCTTTCAGGCTCCTACCCTTGCTTGCTATGGAAAAGTTGGAACAGATTTAGATTTCCCAACTCAGCATTAGAGGGTAGGAGGGATATTGTGTGAGCACAGACTCACTCCCAACATAATGACATAGAACCACACTTTAAAGCAGAACTATCTTTTTATTCTGCATCTGCATAGTCCCTCGCACAGTGGGAGTTCCCGACTCTGAATCCGAGCCCTACTGTTTTGAGAATAATATCAACAGCAATAACCATTCTGGCTATTTCGGGTAGGAGCTGGGAGTAATTGCAAGTTGCACATTGGATAGAACAAAACTGTTTCAAACAAGCATAACAAAAAGACTAAAACAAATGTAATAAACTTGATTAAAATCAGTTCTACCCTCCTCTGAATAGATTCTTGTGCATTGCTGGCTGCCTATTCTTCTTCCTGATTCGTCCATCTGTCTCACAATTCAGCACTTCCTTTCAATATTTACTGTGATTGCTTTTAGTAAACTACTGAGATATCTTCATTGTTTCTGTTTAAAAGATGAAGTCTTATAGTCATGTATTTTTGCCATATTTTTATGTTAGTAAATCTCTATGTCTTCCTGAGATAGAAAACAGAGGCCACCATTTAATTTGTACAGGTGCGTAAGTTATTGAAGTGTAAGCTCTTGATACATCGTTTATAACAAATGGTATGGATTTCTGGTGATCTTTATACCATTTCATAAAAAAAAGGAATATTTAAGCCAATTCTGTCAACTTACCCTGGAAGCCTTATTCACTGCTCTTTGCTCACAGTCCTCAACCGCAAATGAGCAGCAGCTGTGGCACTACCTTCCTGGCTGTTTCAGGAAATTTGAAGTCACTTACATGAGATGTTGTGTGTACCCACCACATAAAGGTAACTCAAGAGGCATTGTGAGGAAATGTACTAAAGATTGAAACTGCATATTCACCTAATTCACTTACGCAAGATATGCTTGCCTAAGCAACTAATAGTGATGTTTGATGCTTCATAATTTTTCTTTGGAAAATAAAAAAAATTAGTAAGGCAGACTAAAAATTGAATTAATTTGATTTTTTCGTTTGATCTTTTGATTTCTGGAAGGATCTCTTGGTTTATGGGTCTCTCACTGACCTCTCATTGAGTTTCTTCAACATTATATTGCTATAACTAATAGAAAATAAAGAGAGATTAACAATAATCACTGACTTGTGGCAGGACTGAAAATGGCAAGTGCCTCATGCAGGTCACGTCATGTAGTGTACACAAACTATAAGAAGGCAAAGGAGATTAGAGAGCTTAAATAACAAATAAAGAGGAAATGGATCCAGTCCTTTACAGCTGGATTCCTACGGAAACTGAAATGTACCCAATAAATAAATAAATAAATAAATAAAAGCAGCAAATCAGATCTGCATGGTTGAAATAATCCCAAAATCATTCAGGATTAGGGCTCAGGGTCAGTTCAGACAGAGTTCAGATCAGTTTCTGAACAGAAATTCCATTTTCCCTTCAATCCAATAATCCCAGCCTGGAGCAGCTCCAGGCAGTGCGGCTCCAGAGGTTCCTTGCTTTTGGGGGCATGTTGGGGGAGTGGGTGAAGATACCAGTCCCTCTCCTTCTGCAGGTATCGCTGCTTTTGAGAAGAGAGTCATACCTCGAGAAAACAATGCTATTCAAATAATTTTAGCGTGTGATTCACATGAAGATGTTTTGTCCTGAAAGACCATCCTAGAGATGGGTGGTAGCTCCACAGGCTCTTTCCAGAGCTGCTGTGGAGTTACAGAGCAGGCTGAGGAGGGTCCCGAGGTTCAAGGCTGTCAAGAAGAGCCCCCGTGCTCGACTGCCGGCCGGCATGATGATCCCAGAGCTCTGTTTTTCCATGCGCGCATGTGACAGGCTGTGCGGAGCACCAGCTGCACCGCCCCACTCACCAGCAGAGCTGCTTCTAGCAGGAGCCCTGCAGCGTCTACAGCTTTGCCCACAGGGACTGGACCCCAGGCTGCTTGGGATCGGATGCTAAAATATGATTTATTCCCCCTGGTGGGTCTGGCATGTGTGTTTGGTTATCTGGCAGGCATACGTGCGACATTATTATTAGTGCTCGACTGTGCTTTAATAATCTCCTAGGAAACGAGGAGAAAGTGGGGAGGGGTGCAAGTAACCGTAATTGTCTAAAGACAAGTATATACAAATTGCAAAGTATTTTGTTAATAGAGTGCAAGCAGCTCTAATTATAATGAAACATAAATTCGAAGCAAGGGCTGTCAGACCTCAAGGAAATAACAGGGTTTTGGCTTCCCGAGAATGAGTTTTGCTCAGTAGTTTCTGATCCTTGTGCTTACTTTGGTTGTGCGCAGGAAGTGCATGAACAAATCCCATTCATAAATAAAGGGATTTGTGTGCCTGCCTACTTCCCTCCTCCATCCTGAGCAGGCACCCCTTTCCGAGGCTCTGCTCTCTAAAGTTTAGCCAACATAAAAGGAAATTGTTAAACTCTGGTAATTACCCTAGGATATAAGTGATGAATAGTTTCAAACAGGATTTCACTCAGCATTAATAATGACAACTCGTGTCATTACTAATGGATACTAAAATGAATAGGGAAAAATATATATATTTTTTTTTCATTAGCCCTGGTAAATTTTTATCACATTAGGAAAGACCTTAAGAAAATGAAGAAATGTACTTACATTTGGTGCATTTCCCTCCAATTCCTCTCTCCAAAAGAGGAGATGACAACCTACTTTTTCCAAATGGACCAATTAATTTTAATTCAATTCAAGGAAGAGAAACTAGGCAGAAAATGAATAAAATGCCCACAAACTGACAAAACTTTTAGGATAATTACACCAGGATTAGGTTTTATTGTTTAAGTCACTGGCAAGTTGCTTAGGAGGACCCTGAAGCCATGCAGCTCACATCAGTTGCACAGAACAGGACTCTGATGATCACATGTGCAGAATCTTTTAGGTAATGAACATGAGACTTTGTAGAGAGATAAGGTTTTCAGTAATGTCTAGAAAACTTGGTGCTGTATTCTTCCTTGTGTCCAGTGGGAACGCAATATCCTAATCATTGAAATTGCTTTGAAAATATTGGCCAGAATAAGAGTAATTGAATAATTCTGTGGGTTAGGGGAGCAGAATCTTGTATGTAACATATACTTAGGGCTCTGATCCAGGAAAGCACATAAGCAAATGCTTAAATCCATTCCTTTTTAAGAAAAATTCAAGCACATGCTAAATTTTAAGCATATGCTTAAAGTTAAAGTTAAGCATATGGTTAAATGTTTTCCTGAATGGAGGCTTTCCTGATTCAAGTCTTTATAGGGCAACGTATGGCATTTCTAAGGAAACCTAAAACATTCACACTCTTAGCAGAAAGGCAGAGAAAATGTACAAATCTTTTTTGAAATACCTGATTTATTGAATTCTAGCAAGGAAGGATGAAGGTTTAACATAAAACCTGTCAAGGGCAAGAACAACAAAAACAAAGCATTCATCTACCAGGTTCATCCAATAAGCAGGCCTAGATCCCAAGAGTTTGCAAAGAAGAGAAATTAATCCCTAATGCACTCATCAAACTAAAAAAGCAATGTTACCTGGTGTGTTTTGTATTAGTCTTTCACTTTATCTCCTTTACCAGAATTGCTTCTTCATACCTTTTTATATTTTTTTATGTTTAGTGAAAAATTAGGTCATGACTGTAGACAGGGCATGCACAAGGTGTATATGTCATAAATCTCCCTACAGCATGCCACTTTCCATCCTGTTCTCCATTTATTTCCATTTTGCTAATAGTAGCCCCACAGTCTATTTCTGAGAAATAACGCAGTGCTCAACTACAACTAGCCATGAACTGGCACTTGTGAGGGGCTTAGCAGAGCGTGCAAGGAGCCTCTCTTTCCAGCTTCTTGTGGTTCTCCATGCCCAAGTCAAGCCCCGTCTTGGTGAGGAGAACAAAGGTGGCCATTGCCTGGGAATCCTGCACGGGAAGACACCCATGCACACCGGCCAGGCCAGAGCTTGTGCTCACTGTGCCCTTACCAAGCATTGTGACCAAACCATTTGTTCTCCAGAAATCTCCCCAGTGGAGGAAAAGAGAGGAAGGGCCAGGAGAGACACCAAGCAGAGCACAGTTAGGCAGGATCTGTATCATCAGAAGCCCTTATAGCTGTGGACTTGCTCTGATGTCTGACTCTTCCCTTTTTCTCTCCTCCCCAGCATTTCAGCACAGCCCTGCTACATCCTAGTCTAGGAGGTTTGGTTATTGGTAGTATTTCTAACTGGGTTCCCTTTCAAGCTCAATCCTACTCAGATAAAAAAGAACAAAAACAAAACAAAACCACAGAAACTTGGCTTTAAGTCACATTGGTGACTGCCAATGCACTTTGGTTAGCTTGGAGAATATATCATGTCTTTAAATGTCAGTCACAGAATCACAGAATGGTTGAGGTTGGAAGGGACCTCTAGAGATCATCTAGTCCAACCCCTCTGCTCCAGCAGGGACACCTAGAGCACGTGGCACAGGGTGGCATCAAGGCAGATTTGGAAGATCTCCAGAGAAGGAAACTCCACAACCTCCTGGGGCAGCCTGTGCCAGGGCTCTGTCACCCTCACAGGAAAGAAGTTCTTCCTCATAGGGAGGTGGAACTTCCTGTGTTTCAACTTGTACCCATTATTAGCCCTTGTCCTGTCACTGGCCACCACTAAGAAGAGCTTGGCCCCATCCTCACTACATTCTCCCCTCAGGTATTTCTACATATTTGATCAGATCATAGAATCATAGAATGCTTAAGGTTGGAAGGGACCTCTAGAGATCATCTAGTCCAACCTCGCTGCACACACAGGGTCACCTAGAGCATGTGGCTCAGGACTGCATCCAAGCGGGTTTGGAAGATCTCCAGAGAAGGAGACTCCACAACCCCTCTGGGCAGCCTGTTCCAGGGCCCTGTCACCCTCACTGTCAAGAAATTTTTCCTTAAGTTCCTGTGGAACTTTTGGTGCTTCAGTTTATGGCCCTTTCCTCTAGTCCTATCAGTGGCCACCACTGAAAAGATGTTGGCCCCATCCTCCTCAATCCTTCCCTTGAGGTATTTATATACACTGATGAAATCCCTTCTCAATCTTCTCTCCTCTAGGCTAAACAGGCCCAGCTCTCTTAGTCTTTCCTCATAAGATACATACACCTGTCCCTTAATCAACTGTGTGGCTTTCCACTGGACCCTCTCTAGAAACTCCACATCCCTCTTGTACTGGGGAGCCCAGAACTGGACACAGTACTCCAGGTGTGGCCTCACCAGAGCAGAGTAAAGGGGGAGGATCATCTCCCTCAACCTGCTGGCAACACTCCTCCTAATGGGGTCCAGGATGCCATTGGCCTTCTGGCCACAGGGGCACATGGCTGACTCATGGTTAACTTGGTGTCAGCTGGAACTCTCAAACCCCTCTCCATAGAGCTGCTTTCCAGCTGCTTTCCAGCAGGTCCTGCCCCTAATCTGTAGTGGATTACACCCACTAGATTATTCAAGTGGAACAACTTTATTATGTGTTTTCTATCTGTGGTCACTCCATCTACTAGAGGATGCTGTTGTTTACAAGAGAGGCATCTCACTTCCGAGTTGTTTTGTTTTGATTCAGCCCAGCTCGAGACAAAAAAGGCCATTGAGCAAAGCAGAGAGCTTCTCTAATTATAATAATTATAGCACAAACGTAACAAGAGATTTAATTCTATTACTAAAAATACTTCCCTTTGACTTGACCCTTGCAGGTTTCAGTCAAGGCATCCTAGAACTCTGGAATTTCAGGATGTCTCCCCTTGTAGCTCTTCTTTCTCTTCTCTTCTCTTCTCTTCTCTTCTCTTCTCTTCTCTTCTCTTCTCTTCTCTTCTCTTCTCTTCTCTTCTCTTCTCTTCTCTTCTCT
>VZSV01000126.1:2421930-2435873 GCA_013398735.1 Nothocercus julius | reverse complement strand
TTTTTTTTCCCTGTATTGTTGACTTTGAGCTTCTGTCCGACACCTACTGTCTGTTTAGGCTCGGGATGGCCAATTATCCTAAAATGAGGCAGTCACTTAGATGTTAGGAAAAGGGAAAAAGGAGAGTGTGAGGAAAGGAAAGAGGGTGGGAAAAATAAAGCACTGAGAAAAGCTCCATAGAAAAAAGCAGCATGGCAAGGGTAGCTCTCGGTCACCCTGGGGTCAGAGGACAGATGCAATCAGGAGAAGGAGTGAGCTGAGGAAGATGGAGGCCAGGCAGGAGGAGGTGCAGAAAAACACAGCGTAGGGGGAGGAAGGGCAGTGAAGGGGTGGAGAGGAGCGGCTTAGGCAGCGAAGGAGGATGGAGGCTGCGGGAAACGTCTCGACTGGCAGCCCCTGCTCCTGGGGGCAGTTTCCCTAAAGCTGCAAGAGGCAAAGGGAGGGATGCACATACCCAGGAAGAGATGATATACTAAAGAAATGCCAAATCATTTGGAGCAGACCGTAAACAACTCTCCTATTACCCAGCTCCTCTTGATTCTTTATTACTAGTATAAATACCTTTAAAATCAGAGTGGGCAGAACATGACTTCAAAACCAAACGTATTTCTCAGAAAAGAGACAGGTGAGAGATGCTTCCTCGTAGGTAAAGAAAAGGGAGGGAGCACTAGCAAGACGGTGTAAAAGAGAAAAAAATAGTTAGAGGAGAAGGAAAGTAAATAGAAAAAGGGACAGATAAAGATAAAGGGCAAAAGATGAAAAAGATTAAAGTGATGGATGAGGGGAAGAGAGGAAATAGAGGGAGCTGAAATAGTAAGAATGAGAACAAAGGAAAAGAATAAAGAGAAGGAAGCAGAGGGGAGAAAAACACACAACCAAATGAATACCTAGGGGCCTTCATGATTAATACTCTTTCTTCTACTGAGAATAAACTTCTACTGCTCTTGCATAGTGCAGTGAGTCACAATTTGCACCTCTTCAGAGGAAGATGCCGAATTTGATTTTTTTTAGGGTGAGAGTCCTCAGACTGATAAAGATCCATTCTCAGTAGGATATACCCCAGCCTCAGAATGAATCCTGTCTTCCACTTCATGTGTATAAGCAGGCATTGCACTGAATGGAAGGAATCAAGTCTACTCACAATTTTACCTTTATTTTTCTGTTTGAATTTCAGATTAACTGATACCACACAGGATTGCATGGGCAGAGCTAGACACAGAATCTGTTTTAGGGAATCTAACCAGCTTTATATTTAACTTTTTCCCATTAAGAAAAAAAAAATCAAAGGAATTAATTATGCAGCTTCTTCAGCTCTCTATATTGCCCGTGGCATGGCTGTCAGTCGTAAATAGTGTATTCATACTTTATGCTCAGACTGTTCTCCAGGCGAATAACACCTTAAAACAGCAAACAAAACAATAGAAGAAGTTTGATTCTGCCCTTTTCTTTTCAGCAGCACGCACAGCAAAGGAGACATAGGAGGAAATCAACTGTAAATGGCATCTTCAGTAATGAAGGAAAAAGCTGGATATCCACAAGTCTGTTTCCTAGGCAACCAAATGGAGGGACAATCAGAATCTCTCAATTGCACCCCATTATAGATATTTTCTACATAGACAAGTAAAAGGAAGAAAAAGGTGATTGGAAAATCTTCAGCAAAAAGACTCTTGGAACACTTTGAAAGCATGGGGACAGTGAGCAGATGATACACAAAATGGCTGCATATATGAAGCCTCTGATTGCAATCATCTTCAGAGCATTACAGAAAGGGATGACAGGAAAATCGCACATTTAAACATTGCATTCCCACAGGTCCCAGATTTCATCCCCAACTCCAAAGATGAAGCCACACTGACAATTATGTTTTATAGAAATATCTCACAAATGGACTTTGACATGGTATGAAAAAGGAACATTCTGAAAATCTGTGTTGGAAATTCTCTGTCTCTGTTATTCTTTGGCACCTTATCAAGCTCAAGTTCAAGATGGTTAATATGACCAGATGAACCAGAGCTGTTGCTGATCCACTAATATCATTTCTCTGAATAATTTATGGAATTCGCAAACTTAGGCAAATGAAATAAACAGATGCTTAAGAAGCTCACTTTCTACTGCAGTGGATAATCTCTTCATACCAAAAGTAGCAATAGATTCAGGAACAGATTGAAAAAATAGTTATACAAGTCTTAGAGGATAAAAATATTACAGGGTATCAAAGCTAGGCAGATAAGTGGATGAATCTAGAAGAGCCATATGGCCTCCCTGAATCCCTACATGATAATTTTACAATACTAAGTGGCGTTAATTACCCTGGAACCCTGGAATTCTAAGGAAATTCTCCACATATAGTCCAGTGAGGAAAGATTAAGCTGCATGTTAGTGTGTCTGCTTTCCCTCTGTAGGGGGGAATTTTCTATTTTGCCCTCTCTTGGTAGATTTCTTTTAACTTTTTTTTTTTTTTTTTTTTTATCTTATTCTATCAGAAGATTTCCATAAAAGAATGGCATATTTGGCAAAGGATCAAGTAAATCTCTGAGCCTTCAGCCTTCAGTTTGTCTGAGACTCTTCAGTGTCAGAGGAGATACATTTTGTCCATTTGCAGAGATTCTTTATTGCTCTGTAAGTGGCTGGTTTGCCTTCCTGGATTGGGTCCCAAGTAGTCACATATAGGTATTAGCAACTTCCTGAGAAGAGGAGGGCAGTAGGGGATTGCACAAGATTACCCAGTCAGTGCTTGTTAAAAATATATGTAGCAAGAACTCTGAAGGAAACAAAGCAGAAGATCTTTGGGAAAAAAAATATGATTTATGGACATTAGCTGTATACATTCCTATGGCATAGAGAATGGGAATGGAAAACTTTCTTTAAAAAATCAGTTTTTAGCCACAGTTAGAAGAAAATAGCAGTTTTAATGAATGATTCCGCTTTATTATTTTCTCTAGAATGGCAAATCCATTGGATGGATGGATGGATGGATGGATGGATGGATGGATGGATGGATGAATGGGTGAATTCTGGCAAAATAGCTATCTTCCAAAAAGAACAAAAATTATTTCTGTGAGAAGCTCTCAGACTGTGACAAAATATTGCAAAACAGAAGCATCCAACTGTAATATTCTACCTCCAGTGCTGTGCATAACTTCCGCTACTTTCTGTTTTCACTACAGAAAAAGACTTCTTTCATCTGAAACATGTGGTAGGAAAAAAAACCCCAGCATTCTGGCAGTATTCCTGTCAGTAATAGCATCCTATATTCTAGAAATAGAACAAAACAACTGATTGAAGCCCTAGTCCTGCAGGTAGGCAAACCTTCCCTTGAGTTCTCTGGAACGGCAAAATGCTCTGTATTTAATTATCTTCCCTCAGTCAATGATGTCTTAGTTTCTTTTTCATCCTGTCCAGAAAAAAAAAATATGTTTCAGTTTACTAGTTTGATACAGTCTGCCGGTATCACTAAGCCGTGTTGGTACAGTTTAGCCGTGCTAGTTATATCACCATGAAAACTGTCCTCTTCATCCTTGTGAAGACAAAATACTCAGAGAAGTCCCTGAGCTGATGTTATTTTCAGTCCTGCTCCAACTACATGTTTATTATCTTTAGTCAGAGTAGTCTTTAGCTTTGCTTTTATGACCAAAAAAAAAAAAAAATGAGAGAGAAGAAGATGAAACCTTGAAACTGAATGGAAGGATAGATATCCTTCAGTCGTGAAAATAAAATAGAAAAGTAATAAGTAATAAAATAGAAAAGTAAGCAATAAAATAGAAAAGTAATTATTTTTGGAAGTAAAATAGATGAGAGAACAGGAGTCCAAAAACCTAAACACGGCTACAGATAAGACTGGTCAAAAACAGCCACAACTCTGCGATTGGAATAATTATACTGATGGATATCTGCAGAAACACAGAGTGGGACAGGGTTTGATGCAGAATGATCCAAAAAGCTAGCTAGAAAACGCTTGTGCTGTGCTTCTGATAGAAAGACAAGGAAGAGGAAGTTTTGAGGCAGGAAAAAGCTGCTGAAAAAGGTTTCAGAAAAAAAAGAAAAAAAAGAGCTTTTAAAAGCCTGTTCCAGTAATAAGTAGGAAAATGGATTTGTATAGGTTATTCATAAATAAATAAGTTTGAAGAATTTACGTAGCTATGTCACTGACAGGTAAAGTCCAAGAACCCAAAAGTTGGCTAGAGTTTTGCTCAGAAAGGATAACGTAATTAGTAAAGCAGGGAATGGATTTCCTCCCAGTATACCTAGCAAGCATTTTTGCATATATATGATGACATCCGTCACAGCTAGGACCACACACGTATATTCACATGTAGATGTAAGTCTTTGAGACACCCACTACATATAGTTTTTACCCTTTTCCCTCTTAGGAAGGAATCCAGCTAATTTTAAACCTGAATATGCTTATGGCCAAATATAAGATATTGCTTGTGTAAAATTAAAAAGTGATAGACTTAAATGGTCTCAGCATGCTCTGCTAGCTCCTGGCAGTTTTCTTTTCCCATTGTGCTTACACACCCTTTCCCTGAAAGCATGAAGGGTCCTCCAGGAACTTCTCTCATTTATAAAGCCTAGATCTGTACTTGCAAAGCTTGCGAAGAAGTGAAGAGCTGGGGCCGCCAGCTCACAGGCACTTGGTGGTGCACACCTCTCAGGTTGGAAAACCAAGGCTAAATAAAGTAATTGCAGGACAAATCCAGTGACAAGTAAGAAATATTTGCACTGGACAGATTGCAAACAATCTTCAGACTACTATTCATTCACCCCAAGAATTAAGCTGCTGTGGAGAGTTAGTAAATTCATAACTCTCACAGGTGTCCTGAAGCTGGCTTCTAAAATAGTAGAAGTGGCTAAATTCTCTGGATAAATTATTACCAATTGTCCATCTAGCTTTCATTACAATAGGCATCGTGACAAAGACCTTGGAAACCATGATTCATGAATTTTCCAGGAGCAGCCGAGTGCATCATCCTCTGAAAAGGGCCTAAAGGAAGAAAGCTTAAATTCGTAAAAAAGTTCTGGCCATTAACGTGCACTTTTCTCACTGCTCTACACAGAAGTATTAGTAAAGCAGAAAGTAGAAAGCATTCAGGAGAGAGTGAGTGTCAGTCCTCACATGTCTGTCTCTGGTTGTGTTAACCTCGTTACTGTATGTGATTTTGAGCTCCAGAATGATGGTTTCAACATAACCACTCTTTTAAGATATAGTTGTACTATACTGGAATTCATTGTTTGCTTTCTGATGTTGATAATTGAAAAGTAGGCATCATTTACTGAGGAATTTTAAAAACCAAGTATGACCACAGAGAAAAGAGAGTACTATCAGTCCATTTCTTCCATTTAATTTCTTAAGCATTTCTTAATTTCTCAGCTACAGTGAGTCTAGGCAATCTTTTTTTAATTCAGACTAGCTTGTTGCATTACCCCGGCGCTTTTATCATAAGGTCCTTTCATAGGCTGATATGGAGGTATGGTTTCATACTTGTCACATTTGTCACGAAGCAGCTTGCTTTATGTCTCTACAGATCTCCAGAGATTTTGAAAAGACAACTACATGACACAAGCAGTGAGATGACCTACTGATAAAACACAGAACCTAACCTGATCTTTGATTCTGGCCCTGGTCAAATGACATAGACTAGGTTTAAAAGAAGGCCATTTGGTGACCTGCCTCCTGACTTCATGACTGTTTCTGTTTGAGTGATTTCTCGTAGGGTTCAATCACAGAGGAGACCCTTCGTACTGGGACCTCTACAGATGTTTTCTGAAGACATTCAGAAAGCTTGCAGCTATAATGACACTACTGCTGAAAGTTACCCTCATAGATATGTAGTAAGATTTCAAATTGCATTTTACTTAAGCTTCCTCCCTCAAGCAATTAATCTCCAGGTAACTTGTAATGTCCTTACTTTTAATGTTCCAGAACCTGAATATCTTTAGAACAGATGTTATTGTTTTGTTTTATTACAGTGTGGTAACAGATTTTAAATGTCACTATTATTTATAGGGAAATGGTTTCAGATATTTTAGCTGTCTATAAAAGTGCATTAATTTTTTCATTCCATTCTTTGCAGCAGCCCCTCCTGTTTTGCAGCTAACCATTAAGAGTTCCAACTTCCCATCAACACACTCCACTCAGTAGACCCTATAAATTCAAAGGTATCAGAAACTTTTCAAAACTGAGGCTGTTTTATCTTCCCTTAAAATTCTTAAGGTGCCTTTGCATTTATTTGCTTAAACGTCTTGGTGGCCATTTCAAGACACACTCAAACATGCTGGCGGCCACTTCCACTTGAAGTAAATGGCCGGCTGCTACTGCTGCAATCAGGGGCTAAGGATTTTATGCACATCCATGACTGCTCTCTTGCCAGTTAGCAGGAACACCAGCCATTCACCTCCTAGACGACGACTAGACAAGCAATAGAGATTTGACTGTGCAGTGCATCGGGGCAGTGCCGAAGCTGTAATGTGTGCACCGACCCGCTGCCAGGCACAGCAGCTCTGCCAACATCTGCCTCAGCGTCTGTGCACACTGATCTGTATTGGCATCCTCCCTGAGCCTGGCGTTCTCGGGCATCTCTAAATCTTTGGCCAGATGAATGTGTGATTGCTCCAAGAGATCCCAGGGCAGAGGCATTATCCAAACACTGGCAGGATAAGTGGCTTCCCCAGCAAGTGGCAGGACTAATAACACCAGCCGGCTGCTCAGAGCCCAGCGAAGCGGCAGCGTCTTTGCTTTATAAGCACCAGTTTGTTGTTCCATTGCACAAGTCATCACAATATAGAAAGCTGTGATGTTATTTTGCGTAGAGATATGGAAAAGGATACTCATATATCTCATATATCTCTGCTTTGCAGAGCAGATTGCCTTAAAGTTCATTGAGATCTGGGACCATATCTACGCGATTGCAAATCATCCCACAGCTTTGTTAGCCAGCAAACCTCTAAGCCACAGACAAATATAGTCAGGAAAGAAATGAAGTATTTGACTCGCTGGAGCCCAGAGTGCCATAATTGTATAACACTCGGTGAAAAACTGCTAGAGCTGGCTTCTGCGAGATAAACAAAAATAGTGTGGAGTACTGAATAAAAAGAGTGACAAAATTAACCTTTAAACACAAAACTGAAAAGCAGATACAGGAGATATTACTAAGTAAGAAATAAACTCCTCAGGCAACACTGTTTTTAATCATGTTTGTCTTTTAATTAGGGCATCATGGAATAAAAGCTACAAAAACAAATTCTGTCTTAGAAGTTACCCACTTTGAAATGTTTCTCCTGGAGATCATAGTGAATCTGTATCTAATTTGACACAGATTCTGTAGCTGTATCTAAGCCTAATTTGAATGCATCATAAGATTTTTAAAAGAATCTATGGAGAAGATCTAAGGAATCTTAGAGTAAAATTTTATGAAGATTAATGTCATGTTTTGAACTATGGTCATTTCTACACATTTTAAAACAGTTGTCAAATTGTTATCTTCACATCACTGATGTTCTGCAAAACTGCAGTAGGTAAATTGTAGCTGATTAACACAATAATTTTAAATAGTGTGTTGTTTATGCAGAGTACTATTTTCAGTTCAGAGACTGATGATACATGTGGACAACATTCTGCAGTGTGGGTTGCCAGTATTTATTGCTGAGGAAAAAAAAAAAAAAAAAACACTCTTTGGGTTGTAAACTCTAAGACTGAAAATATAACCTTCCCTGGAGGATAAAGTCTTCTTTAACCTTAACTGTATTGTGTTTGAGTTAGATCTGAACTTAGCCTTGCTTAGAGAAGAATGCTGGCCTGGGTGACCTCCAGAGGCCCCTTCCAAGCAAAATCTTTCTGTGATTTGATCCTGTGAAAGAACACAAGCCTTCTGCCATACTGTGGAACACTAGGAACAAAACTGAAGGCCAGATTTGCCAGATGCCAATAGAATTGCTGCACATCTTTGGAAAATTAAATCTCGAATATGATTTTTGCAGCCTTTTCCAAGACAAGGAAACAGTTTCCCTTAAAAAAACAAACGATTAAATTTACCTAGTCATGTATACGTATACAGAGAATTCCTGCGCTTGAGTGTTCACCATCACTTCAATCTGTGTATGAGAAGAAAGCCATGGGACTTGTTCCAGCACCAGGCTATCCCACTGACACTGCATTTGCCTGCAGTTCCAGCAGGTTATAGAGATTCTTTGAGGAACCAGCCATAATGTATAAATTACTAACTATATCACTTCATTCAACATTTTTTTGTGATATTTGAAAAGGAGTGACAAGCACATACTCATTTTTTTGAGTACATACTCAAAATGTATTAACTGAAATCTTTATACTCCACTTCATGATCATTTGAAGAGCTGTGGGTTATCTTTGTTTGCAGGCAAAGTTTTCAAGTCACCAAGACATTTGCATTTTGAATGCTCTAATCAACCATCAGATAAATTTCCTCTACTATGTGACCTTAAGTGCCTGGCCAATTTTCTAGTGAAAAGACTTGAAAACTCCATTTTGAATGGGAGCAAATTTGTCTGAAGAGTGAAGAGTGAAGCTCAGGAGCCTTTGAGTCCCTGGTGGTACTGTCAGACCTACATCAGAGCTGCTGCCATATGGCTTGTAACCCTTCTTCTGATGCAAGGGAGTGTCTGCTCCTGAAATTAATGTGACTTCGGCATCCCAACCTGGCTGGCCACCTGCTCTCGCATTAAAAAGTGAAGTGTTTCATCTGTTTTGCCTGAACGTGTGTAATTCTGCAAACCTTTTTCTTTTCCTCCTTTTCTTTTAATTTTTTTTAGTCCTTTTCTTCGATTGATTCAAATAAAGATCTTTCTTACTTGTCTCCTTGGACTGTTATTTACCCCTCAGTTAACACATTTCTGAAATTAAAAACAAAAGGAGTTATATGTCCCAAGGAAATGTTAGCTCAAATAATCAGAATTAATGATCATCTAAAATACAGTTATTCAAATCTGCTGTTCATATCCCACTTTTCTGGTACAAGGCTTCCTTTGCAAGACACTTGCATATATCATAATGAATCAAATCAGTAACAGGAAGCATCAAAGTTTTGTTTTCTTTTCTGCTACTTTCAGACTATCTCTATGGTTTCTCTATTAAGTAGTAACTTATCTTTTTTTTTTTTTAATTTTCTTAGATTATTGTTGTTATTAGAGGTAGGAATTTTGCCATTGTTATTTCTTTTTGATGTTTCCCAAGGCTAAAATGAGCACCTAGGGTCCGCTGATGTTGTACTTACTTTTTGAATTATGTTCCTTTACAGAAGAGAGGCTCTAATTGACATGGAAAATAGACACCTCACACAGTAATTCCTAAATATTAGTTTGCAGTCTGTAATCATTCTTTCTGAAATTTAAATTTCTGGCTGCACTCCCAAACAATGAACCATCACCCAATGAGTAGGGCTCAGAAATTAACTCATCCCCCAAGGTTAAAGAAGAGATGCAGTTCTATGGATACTGATAACCATAGTGGTTGTAGATGGTGGCACTGTTGACTCTTCCTACCCTCTCTTTACCATCAGTATCGACAGTACACAGTCTTTTCTCTTGACTCTAGTAAAGTCATAACAATCATTTTACAGGATGAATTATTCTTACACAGAAATAAAATTGACAGAGGAAGAATAGAAGTATGCTGGTTTTCACAGGAAGTAAAATATTCAGCAATGTATGAGGTGCTTGGCCCTTTGTTTAGCCATCTGTCACTCAGGAAAGCCAAAGTTGCTAAGTAGTGCCAAGGGATTCGTGTTCAGCGGGAACTTTCTGACTTCGTAGCTTCTTGACTGAACTGACACCACACTCCTCTCGTCACTGTCAATAGCGTTGGCTATATAGCTGCTATATTACTGCTGGCTGGCAGTAGCATCTATTAGATGAAAAGCCCTCGTGTTAACCTTTAAAATGTCGTTCTCTGTAGCCCATGTCTTTTGGAGGTAGATAGCATCCTAAGTGAAAAGTGATTGTGGAAACCTGTTCTCTCTACTGAAGGGAAAGCTGGAATTATGTCCTTCCCTCTGATTGCTCATTTCTGTCTCCTTCTTTGTTCTACAAGGGTGGATGGATGTAGACTTTCTGTGAATAGATTATAGAAATGTGTTCCTGCTGAAGAAAGTAGGGAGTGAGGAAAGAATTTTTCCTGATCACAGTTCATTTCCTGCCCAGGTCCTGGGGCAATGCTGTTACATACTACCCTTTAATAAAAGGAGACTTCAGTGTTAAATATTAGCCCTTTATTCCAAATGGCAAGATCACAGCCAGAAGTAGTATGAGATAATAACAGGTATCACAAACTGCTTGTGGTTTCCTAGTATCCAAATTCTGCCAGACTAGTTGGATTATGAGCAGTTTTAAGTTAGTAAAACCAATTTGTTTAAAAAGAAATTACCCACTTGGCTCTTGTTGATCATCCAGTTGGTCTTATTTTTCCAAGAGGCAGAACACATCTGCATCCAATTAGTGTATTAGTTGGAGTGCCTCTGTGCTGCTCCATTACAGTCCCTTTGCATAGGCTGAAAAGCTATGTAGGATGTAAACTCTCATCCTGTTGCAAATCAGGAGAGGTTTTAATGAAGTCCCAGAACCCTGGGGGTGAGGGAAAGGAGCAGGGCAGTGAATACCATCAACATTCAGCACAATCCCATGAGCGTAGCCTTTTTTAAAAATATATTTTTTAGGTAAACCTTACAGCCTGCTTTCAGATATATAAACAAAGAATCCCTATCTAATTTAATGAGAGTTAGTTCAGGCCTCATGTGATCCTAAATATGACCCCATTAGTACAAAAGAACAGTACAGTAATGGTTCTATGCATGTGTCTGCTGCCTGCTCTTTGTCCTAATCCTTTTGTGGTAATAGGAGTCATATAAATATCAATTAAAGATATAATTAATACAATTAATCAGATTTAATAAGCTAGTTTAGTGATATTGTAATATTCTGGTGGTTTATATTTAACCCTACTGTATAATTGTTGTCCTTCTTTCTAAATGTCATATGCCATCTGTGCCCGGTCATTGCAACTGCTCCGTGTTGAAGGTGGAATTGGTCAGAAGTCGCTCATTTTATAGCCATACTGGTAGAGTATGCTGCATAGTAATAACAGAAGATAAGAGAATTACAGAATGAAGTAAGCTTCAGTATTTCAGGGTGTGTTTGAAACAGTAAAATTTGAAATGATAATCCTTGGGTTTTGGCAGGGCACATGGAAGAGTTGGGCAGGGATTCCCTATGGCTGATGAGTCTGCTGACCCTGGCAGTTGCTTTTTCACCCATCTGAGAAGCAGTAAATTGTTATGAGCAGTATTTTAACAAGACATAGAAGGAAACTGCAGGAAGAGAGTGTAGACAAGTCAACCTGCTCTTACTCAGGCTGGACATGGGAGCCTCACTTGACATTCCGCAGACTGGATGAAGGCTTGATAGAATTGCAGTTCCCCTACACAAGGACCGTCTCTAGATCCAGAGACTGAAGTATCCCAATCCTGCTTCAGTGGTTCACTCCAGCAGGCTGCCCTTCTAGTCTTAAGAGCATAAAATAATAATAGATCATTATTATTATGTGTTATTAAAAGAACACCTTTCAGCTATTGCCAAGGAATTTGGGACAGTTTCTAACTGGCATTACACTTACACAGGTGGCCAGAAAACTAGGGCAGGGGGTGAAGTAACTTCTGGAAACTCATTTCTGATTTAATGGACCAGGATGTACATCCCACAGGCACAGAGTGCCGTGCTGAAACAGCATCATGCTGTGCAATCAGGGTGCATGAGCAAAGTATCAGAAGGTAATGCTGACAGTAACGATGCTATAAAACTTTGGAAGCAATTCAGGTGCTTACACACAGGTGTTTTGTGCCATTTTAGATATTGCTGGGTATCCAAGAGTGATTATTCCACAATGAATCTTTCCCTTGGTATTTTTAATATGCTTCAGTTACTATTGGTGAAGACGTCCAAGAATGAAACTGCCTTACACTTACAAGAGCAGTGCAGCTAAGCCATATATCACGGGCTAAAAATGACTAAATTGCTTAACATCCCCAAACTAGCTCATTCAAAAGTTATCACTTTGATCAAAACAGTACTTCTTTCTTCAAACCCCAGAAAGGAGAGCTATAAGAGCAACTGGATTGTTCTGTCTAAGTGGTTTCAAACTGTCAGCTGCAACACATGATCTGAAGAAAAAAATAGATTTGCCAGCTGCTTCACAGGAGCTGAAGGGAAACGCTCTAGTGCAGGCAGCACCATGGGGCAGCACAAAAATTAAAAGCAGGTACTTTAGGCTGCAGATAAATCTGAAGATGGTATCTTCACAAAAACAAGTTTAGGCTGAAAGTCTTCACTTCTATGTAGCTGAAGTTACCTGAGCAATCTAAAACAAAGTAAGCACTACTGCAGTTTAAATAGCAGGTGTGGGAGAGGCCACAGGTTTAGCACCATTATTTTTTTCCTCCTTCTCCTTGTAAGAAAACAATGTGGAAGACAGTGGCTTTAAGAGGATCTAGTGTGAGGCAGCTAGACCAGCTGCCCCTGGCAGGGTTCGTGTTTGCCAGGGCTGACCGCTGGAAAGCTGCCACCGAAGGAAGGCGGTCTCCGCCAGGCTCCTCGCCTCTGAACGGTTGCTGAACAAGAAAAATGAAACTGAAATCTTGTTCCTTCTGGTTAGATGATTTTCCTGATAGGTGTCAGGAGATGTCTGAAATGTAAAGTAAACTGTTGTCCTTTTGTCCTGTCTTTTCTTATGGTTTTTCTAACATACTATAGCAGAAAAGAATATTTAAATATTTTTACAGTTACATTCTTTTCTTTCATACCCGACAGATATTCAAATGGAAACAGGGTGAAAAATTAAAACAAGCCTTCCTGAACTTTACATGCCACCTGACATGCATTAAACTGTGCAAAGTAGCTCATGTTTAATTCCATATCTAACGAAATTCTGTTAAGTGTTGGGTCATGCATGCCAGGGTCTATTAAATGCTGCAGTTTGTTTCTTCCTAAATTAAGGCAGTCTGGGAAGATTGAAATACAAAAGTAACCTGGCTCTTGTGACCCAGTAGGTATTTCCACAGAGAGGCACCTAACCACTTTCTCTGGATTCACCTGATGAATTCTAAAACTGCAAACACACGAGAAATAAGATCGGAAAGCAGGAACATTGGAAATGAAAAGCTAGTGCAAATGCTAACTAAAATGCTAACTAAAATGCTAACTAAAAATAACACTTTTATCAGTCAACAGCTATTTATTTGATAGGGGAAATGTATGGAGAGGAATTCAAAAGGAGAGATTTTACAAGGCAAAATTACAATTATTTACTCAGTTTTTGCCAGATGAAAATGAAAATTTGGCACATGCATCCCAGTTGTGCGTATATGTGCCTAGTCCTGAGCAGACAAGACACAGGTCCTGGAGAGACAGCAGAGTGGGAATGGCCCTAACACCAACTTGCACAGGGACCTGTTGTGCCGTCATGCAGCCTCTTCTGAACATCATGGTCTTCCTGTCCCAGGAGAGACCCCCTCTCCATCCACCCAGAGACAGAAAGAACTAATAAGAAGTCCTAGGATTATAGCAAGTTCCCTTATGTGCTCTGCACTCTAAGGTATAAGTTTTCCTCCTTTTCAATTACCATGAAAAAACAACACTCTGACACACACACACACAGAAAGATTAAGTTTGTTTTAGATGAAGTTTCCAGCAGTCCCTAAGAGATGTTGGTTACTATGAACTTCTTCTGTACCTGTCTGTACCTCGAGTCTGTACCTTTTCCAGCAATTAAAGGAAAAAGAAGAGAAGTGCAGAAGGACAATTACTTCATACCCACAGCAGTATGAGACTTCTATCCAAATGCCCAAATCATCTCATGAATCTCTCCTAGTCCTAGTCTTACTAAAACAACACAAAAGGAGAGGAGAGGGAGAGGGAGAGGG
>VZSV01000126.1:2377645-2390986 GCA_013398735.1 Nothocercus julius | reverse complement strand
ATCTTCTCCCACACTTATGTTCCCAAAGGAAAAGAAAAAGAAAGGGGGGGAAGGGTTGTTAAATATCTGTCTGCTTTTCCCATTAAGAGGTCAGTAGTTACATTTTTGTTGTTATTTTAGTTACTTTTTATTTTATTACATAAATAAAATATGTAAATATTTGAATGCTATTAAAAAGTTACCAGAAAGGAGAAAAACAAAAAAGCAATTAGAGCGTCTTTCTATATGCTAGAGACAGTCTATTTTCCTGTGGTGACCTGGGAAAACTATCCCATGCGTTACCCTCCCAGTTGTGCCTATTGCAAGTATCTCCCACGAGGCAAGGAGAACTTCCAACTCCTGCCAGCTTTGATGAGCTGGGAATTGGTGCCTAGTCCTTAATGTGAAAGTCCTTAATGTAAAATATGATTTCCCCTCTGGAGGAAACATTTCTTATTTCATTGCTACCCTGCCTGTGGTGCAGAAGGGAGAAATTCACTCTGCTTCAGGTCTCAGCAAAGTTTATGTTGGAGTCAAACTTTTTAAAATGCCTTTTCTGTAGGTGTAGCTTATAGAGAAATCACTGTAGCTGGAACTAAGTGCCTACTTTAAACAGCAGTCAGTATAAATTAAATTGAAAATGCCTTTTAATAATATTTTTATACTTGGCTCCTTTATATTTTTCATAAAATATTTCTGCATTTTATCTCCGAGAGAATCGTTTTCAAAAATCCTTCTTGAAATGTATCAGCTCAAACAGTCTGCTTTTTTACAACCAAAAGTGGCATTAATACGAATGGGAGTGGCGTGCATGGAGAGAATCTCAGAATCAAGGTCAATTAAAAGGTTCCAAAAGGAGAATTTAAGGCAGAAAAAAAATACATATATTTAGGAAGCACAAATTTGATGAGACAGTGTGAGTTATATGGTAAGTAATTTCAGATATTTTATATAATATTCTGAACAAGGGTTCCTTGGCCTAAGCAGTTAGAATCGATTTTAGACACACCTGATGATATCTGAGTTCAAATTGATATCTGTTTTTCTTCTTAAATATTTATAACATTATATATTTATCCCTGAATTTTTGAAGTAAAATATACATAACATAAAATTGCATATATCACCACTGAGGAAAATAGCTAGCTAAGCTTCAAATAACTGTATATTTCTGTCTGAGAAGCCCAAATCCATTAGTGAACTCAAGTAATAGGTCAAGAAAAGTAATAGCCAAATAAATATTTTATGAGCATTTGTGAAACTTGCTAATGGCTAAGCCTACTAATCCTACAGTAGTAGGAATCCTCGTTCAATACTGGGTCATTATTCAATAGATATTGTCTCCAATTTCATATAAAGTGACTTTCTGGGCGTGGCTGGAGAGAGCTGTTTTCATGCTGATGGAATCCTTTACTCTAGGATACCATGGAATAAATCTGCTGCTGCTCTAATGTTATTGCTGGTTAACTGATCCCAGAAATCTGCTGCACCAAGCTGCATCCAAGGAAAATATGGCACCATCGTTTTTCATCGGTTTTATTAACTAAGTTTGTCTTGAAATGGCAAATAAGGAAAATGGTGTCAGGCAGGAGGACCATCAGGACAGCACAGTGTGGAGGGCACACAGACCTACAGACACCTCCAGTGGGCTAGAAGAGTTGATCAGGAATACCGCATGGCTACTGGTCTACATGTTCATTTTATTTTGCCTCACAGATACAAGTTATAATCTCCAGGGACATCATGTTCTCCCTCTGGGGTCTATCGTCTAACCACAAGCTGCCCAGTTGTGGAGACTGGGGTTGGCATGTGTCCCATCCCTGCTGAAAAATCCACTACCACAAAGCCTGGGGTGACACCAAACTGCCACAACACATCTTTCTGGATAGTGTCCAGGGCATATTCATTTCTCAGAAATGCAGCTTTACTAGAACTGATGATGATGGCCCTGGCAGCAGCTTGAGGGAGCTACCTAACTGCCCAGTGTCCAGGACATCTTGTAAATTACCCGGCTGATGCAGCCATCTTGTAGCTGTAGCTTATGGGAAAAAAAAAAAAAAAAAAAAAAAAAAAAAAAGTCGTAGAGCTCACTGAGTGCCTATTATTTGCTGACAATGTCTGCCTTGTCTTTTCCATATCTTTAACTCTGTCCTTTTCCTTCTGTCTCCTTTCTCCCAAGTCAAACCTGCCCTTCTATGTTTCTCCTGATACCTACACTAGAATCTCTAACTCAGATTTTCATACTTTTGTTCAAATTTAGATTATATTTATTCTGTGATAGTTTATTCTGTGATTAATACCAGTGAAACATTCATAGAGGAAGAAACTGCTCAACATCAGAAAAGGTATTTGATCTGGAACACAGCAGATGTATCATTTTGTTTAATCACTGCAGTCATCCAAGAATCTGAATCCTGTATTCTCCTATATGCTTTTCTATCTTCAGTTTTATCTCTTCTCTTCAGCATTAAAATAAATAAATAAATAAATGTTTGAAGCAGGGACTTTTTGTGATTCACTAATCACTGAGGTTAGACCATAACACTGATGTACTGATCAAGGGAGCATTCCATTTTCAGGACACTAAATAAATTTTACTAAATTATGTTAATATTTAAGTAGAAATAGTACTTAACGATTCCCTCTTATCTAGTCCAGATGGATTGATTTATTTTCCTAAGAGTACAGTTTATGAAAATATTGTCTAAACTAAACTGTGAGAGTGTTAGAAGAACATATACTATATGATTCTTATGTATAATTTAAATAGCAATTTCAAGGCTCCAATTCTACAGCTGTTCGACATATAAAACTCTCACTCAGCTCTGCAGTAGGAGGAGATTCAGTAGAATTGATTCTAGAGTTGATTTCAGTAGGTGTTTTGACTATATGAGAAGTACAAAATTGACCTGTAGTATTCGGAAAGAGCTTTTGGGTTCTTGGAAATGAAAGTACTGCAGTGTAAATTGTCTTTATTTCTTATGAGCATTCTTATGAACATTGTCCTCATCCTAAGTTCTGTCAAAAATTTCCCAGTTAAAAAAAAAGTTTCATTTGCCCTTCTGCTGTCAAAGAAGGATCCCCAGGTAAGTGGGAATGCAACAGCACTGCACTATTTTTACTCAGACTCAGTAATACAGTGGAAAGCGTTTTAGGGCAAATTCCTTTTTGCTTTGCCTTTGGCTTCATAACTTCTGCATTCCAGTCCTAGCCAGGTGGTGACAGCTTCTCTCCTAGGCTATTGCATAGACTGAGGCTAAGGCATTCTTCAAAATTACAGAGGCCTCATGGTCAAAGCCCTGTAGAAGCAGAGTTTGCTACATAAAGCTGTATCTATACTAGTAGATTACACCAGGGTCTGTTCCCTGGTTTGGAGGTCAGCCGGCACATGCTGGCCGTATCCATGCCATTAAATGCTCTTACTTTCCAGAGCAGAGTGGCTGAATCCAAACTGCCTATTGGGAAAGATCTTTGGCCCGTGCTAATTTCCAAATTGGTCCAGCGATTTTTTGGAAGAGCGCTAGCATTCACCAGCCAAAACCATGTCAGGGAGTTTACTAACAATTTAACAATACAGACAACCGAGTCCCAGCGCCTGCACTGTGTATTGGCTCTGCTTTAATTTACTAGTATAAATGTGCTTTCTATTTATTCACTGTGCATTCAATTTCATGAGCTATACCCTGCAGAATACCATAAAAGGGGGAAGAGTTGTCCTCTGTCCTCTGTTGTCAGAATAAAACTACAATATTTCTTGATCTTGAGTGGACAGAGTTGTCAAATCTGAAATCCAGAGTCTGTTGTCCATATCTGAGACACCAAACACACCCAGTGTGTACAGTTTTAGCTATAGACAGCTCCTCACACAGCATGAAGGCTGAGTTCAAAAAGCTACGATGGATGTTCAGCTGCAGCCAGGAGCCTAATTTCTCGGCACTGCACCAGTTTTTACACGTGCCTCAGATTAGTATAGTTATTGAAAAGTATCTGGATAAGGTTGCAACGGCAGCTTTTCCTGCATTGTTCTTTTTTAACTTTGCATGCTTCATTTTGCAGCTTAGTAATGTTTTTTTTTTTTTTTAATTGTATTTGTGCATGAAAAACTGTGATATATATCAATATCTTTATCTACCCATCGAGACATAAAATGTATGTGCAGGAAAAGGCTGGAGGGTGATTACAATAGCAAAAGCAAAGAAAAATACTGTTGAAAAATCTATTGCTGTAGTCTTCTCAGATATCTTTAGTATTATTGTAAATAATTTCTATGTTACTTTTGTTACAACAGCTCTTTGGGACTGGACTAAAAGTCTCAGGTCATCATGACTACATCAAGATTTAAATTTCAAATGAAGGGCAGGAGGTATTGCTGCTATTACTATTGGCCCTTTTAAAGACAATTCCACTCTACTATTCTTGTTGTAGAGCAATACATATCCACTGCAGGCAAAATCAAGATGGTTAGTTTGAACAGTTTAAGTAGGTGGTTTTCATAAGTGTAGTTGACTTTACATGTATCTCTCTGCCAGCAGAACTGTGGGCTTTGATAATCCACAGCTGAAGAATGACAACATGTAGCTGAGGACTGCACAGTTGGTTTTAGCCTGTGGCTGCCCATGGACTGAAAAAAGAGAAAACAGTGCAAGTTTCCTTAAGCGTAAAGTGAACAATTCCTACTGATTTACAGAGGAATTAGGGATGATATTTTTGCTACCCTGTAAAAGAGAATGTGAAGCTATGCACAGTAGTGATATTGTCAGGGGAGTGGTTTGATTCTGATCTTTAAAACTCATGAGAGCCAAGGCTCAATGAACAAGGTGAATGGGATGAAATTACGTAAATGAAAGGCAGGCTTTAGAGATTTTTGGGGAATTTTATCACACTAAGGACAGGCACACAAACTGTGTCTCAGTGAGTATGGCTGGATGCAGGTATAGAGCTATTGTACAAATGGTTAGGTCCAAAATAGCAGATCTTATTTATAGTGCTGATCTGAAAATGCAATTTAAATGCACATAAATATATTAGAGTTGAAACTCAATGCATGTTTGGTATCACAGAGAAACAAATTATTTATGCATATGAAATACCAAGATGCTACATTAATATGAAGCTTAATGTAACTTTCATGAAGATGTAATTTTTTGCTGCATATTTCTGAAACTGCATATTGTGTTTGCATGCACATGAGTGCTGATCCATTTCTTATGAACCTTTCTGTAATTCTTAACATTATAATGTGAGAAAGTAAAACTTTAATATGTATATATAAATTTGGCTGAAGACTGCTATAATTCTCAACTTTTAGTTGAACTTTCAGGGTTGCAGAAAAGGTGATCTGTCAGAGACATATGTAAATGCTTAAGTAATGTCAATAAATGTAAATGCCACATTTTAAGGGAAAGGGCTAAGATTCTTTGACTATAGTCAGTAGTTAGTGAAGATATCTGGGAAATTTTATTCTACCAGAATTTTAATAGGGTATAAAAAATATATTTTAAAGCTTATCGAATTCCAGTAATAACACTGTAAGTTCAACAGAAGAAATTTTTATGAAGTTCTTAAGACCCTGAAGTAGAGATTTTAATGGACACAAGATTTCAGCCATTAGAGTAGTCACAGCCAGCAAGCATTTTAATGGAAACACACACAGGTACATACATATGTGCTTGTGTTATCTCTGCAATGGGGAGCTTGGGGTGCTTGGGGAGCTGTGTGAGTCTGTGCTACCTATACTCCATGTTTTCATGCATTTCTCCTAGGGATAGACTTAACATTCACACTTGAGAACAAGAACTCATCAAACCCAAAATGTCAAGTGAATGTTTTTCTTCTTTCCCCCAAACACGCATTTCTATCCCCTCCTTCATATAAAACTGAGCCAACACTCAAGCCACACAATACCTCTAAAATGATAGTTTTAGGATGTGATAACTTGTGGCTTACCAAAAACACTTTCAAGCACTGGATAGGAAAGGTTCTCAATGTGAAATGACTCTGACTATAATGGGACCTGATGTACCAAAATAGAAACTCAACCTTCCAATGTGGTGGATGACACTTCTCATTTTGGAAGAATCACACATAAGACTTCAGCTTAGTGACATTTGAGATTTTTGAGATGATCATTTGAGATGATTTCTCATTTGAGATGATTTCTGAGACATTTTCATAGTTTGTCTTTGGGGCACATACAATGGGGTTTGAGAAAACAAACTTTACAGAAATAAAAAACATAATGAGACTACTCTCAATACATTTTGAAGTCAAAGATCTTTTGAAATCTTTCGGCTAAGTATGGAAAGAGTAGTGATGTGGTGGCTCTATCTAAAGATTTTACTTCACTGATTTAGAGTGACTTGCTTAAACTACTTATCTTTTCTGTAATGTGCCAAAGTCAGATTCTTATGTCACATCACAGTGTTACACATCTCCAAACACAAATGGTAACTTATTACTGGGAGAACAGACTTTTGAAATTATATGTACTATGTTCTTAGCAAGTTTGATAAGTTAAATATAAATAATTGCTTGTCATCCAATAAGTACTTTTTGTCAAGAGAAGTTACTCTGCTAACTGTGTTGGAACAATGGGAAGAGCTGTGTATCTGGGACTTTTATTTGAATTGCTTGTTCCCAATTTTAAAAATTTATATGAGCTAAAGTTGAAGCAAATTAGAATTTTTCTATTATTTCCTGTATACTAGGAGTAGCCCACCATCTCCCAATGGAGAAGAAGGTATTACCAGTGGAAATTTTCATTCCTATGTTGAGAAAGTACAGACATTAAATACAAGCAAAGAAGATGCATAGTTTTCTTTTTTCTTTTTTTCTTTTTTTTTTTTTCTTTCTTCTTTTTAAATTATGGTGATATGCATACAAGAGCAAGCTCTGGAAGGTTAATTTCAGCAATAGATGTCTTGTGTTAAGCACAAATTTGAATTTTTAACAATATAACTCCATCATTTATATAAAACCATATTTAATATACAACAAACTTTCACCACATAAACACATTAAAAACAGCTTTTTATAGTTCTAAGAATTGAATACAGGGTTCTCATAAAAACATTTTCATATCTAGAATCTCAATACAGAACATTTTTTTTTCTATGCCAAAATACATTTAAATGCTAAATTGTTTGTAGAAAAAAGACACAGAGAGAAATGGTGTTTGCTGGCATGTAATCCATTGCATTTCATTCTTTTATGGTTAGCTTTAAAGCAACTTCTGAAATGTTTATCATAAAGTACTTGATTGTTTTATCTGAAGTATTAATCAGAAGAAAATGAAGTTAATTGGTCATTCTGTTTCAGTGTCTCTCAGAGGTGCCCAGAACAGCAGTTACCCTCTCTACATGCTACCTTGACCACAACTATTTACTGCGTGTTTTTCCAAAGACATAACATTCCCATTGACTAGAAGTTTTGGGTGCCCACAGAATGAAGAATGGATTCGATACAATAGTTGAGTTGCTTTTAGCAAATACAACACTGGAAAAAAAAAAAATCCACATAAAAACACATAGGAAGATTGATCACACAATTTTATTAGAGTCTTTTGAACAGTTGCATTATGTTGTTCCTTTATTTAAAAACTCTTGCAAAAAAAGACATTGGAGTGGACTGGTTTCAACCCTGAGCATTAACACTGCATATCAAGTACTGTAGTAAAGAAGCTGGTTAAGTTTGTAGCACTAGCACAAGTCACTGATATTAATCCTCTAGGTGATCAGGTTTTTACAAAAAAAATACATAGTTTTCAATAAATAATGCTTAATTTTACAACTTTGATACAGCAATGTCATACACTGTTTTGACACATACTAAACTCTGCATGCTATATAGTCTACTAGAAGACAAAACTTTGCCATGCATTTTCTTTTCTAGTGCTAGAAAACACTTTGTCCTCCAGTGCATTGCCTCAAGCAGCCTCACCATCTTCCTTCCCTCACAGCAATAGGCCGTACACTGGCATGCAAAAACCTCAAGAAAAGGTTTCCCCCCCACCATCACTCAGACTTCTAAACAAAAGTACTTTTCAGCTTTTCCCCCCAAGACCTGGAGTGGCTATGAAAACTAATTTCATGTGGCCTTCAAAAGTCTTTGAAATTACATATTTTAAAAGTGTCATGCTTGAAAAACTGCTCTAAAACATTCAGTTTCCCCCACCTGTGGCCATCATGCAACATCTTTGAAATGTTGTAACCATCAAAAGTCCCACACTGGAAAATAGGCCTCCATTTTAAAACAGCCCACCAAAAAAAGAAAAAGAAAGAAAAAGTATCACAGCATTTATGTAAAGACTCCAAAACGCCAACATATATACAAGAGCAAAAAACAGATACAGGTGGTAAATGAACTAACAATGGCATATAACTCTTCTCCCTGGTTTAGCCAGGAGTTGAGGCAAGTTGGTTTTGGAGATAAGCAGGACGATGGAAACAAAAACAAATTGTGACAATGGGAGTTCCTGGATTAATCATTATTATTTGATCAAATTTCTTCAAGCAGTAAATCACTGTCTGGATTTTCTTAGAAGTGGGAGCTAACAAAATTTAACACCACAATTAATAAATTACAATTCTAAGCCAAACTTTTTTTTTTTTCCCCTCCTGAAATATATGCAAGTTCTAGTATCAGTTTGTCTCCCTTACAGTTTTTCATCCTCCAAGACTTCACTTCACAGAAAATCTAGATGTTGTAACTAACCACAGAGGAAGAAGAAGCTTGATTAATTAATAAGGATTGAAACCTCCATTCTCACACTTCCAGGTTGTCCATCATTGAAAACCATTCACCCCTTCTTATCCATATTGCTTTAGGGGTTTCCTTGTATCTACAGAAGTCATTCCTTTGAAATTGCTGTCAATCACAATTTTCTAAGAGTTTTTAAAATATTCCTATCTTTGCACTGGCATAAGTATTGGGTTTTCTAAGAGAATCTCAACCCAAAGAAGGTATTACTTTTATACATGAAATATTACGAACTTTTGTTTCCCTTTTTGTAAGTCTTTCTACACTTTCTGCACAATTGTGCTTTATATTGAATATAAAAATAGGTCTTTAAAACTCTATTTACTTTAAACTCACTAAAAAACTACTTGCTTGTGAAATTCTCTTACAAATTCACTGCATCCATGTAGCGCAGATAAAACTAATTAGGCAGTTAATTGGTATAGGTAGTGTGCAAAAAAATTAAGAAAATCAAAAACAATCACAGCCTTCAATGGGGGTACGGGGAGAGGAAACGAATGAAAGGAATATAATTGTAAAGTAGCGGGAATGTAAGGCAACTCATTGAATTAAGTTTTTGCTGTTTTTTTTTTCTTCCTGGCCATGGTTACAAATGACAGCTATGAGGAACTAAGACACCTATCCTGCCAGCAGCCCTTGAGACAAAAGCACCCATTAAACTCAATGAGATTCCCTTTTTTTTTTTTTTTTTTTTCCACCAGTGCAGGTTTAAGGCCTTACCAGGCAGAACTACAAAGATGTACAAAGACAGAGAGCGAAGGAATGTCATGACTATGTTGAATATCAAACACCTAAAAATTATATGGCCCTGATTTGAGCCCACACCAGTTTTACACTGGTTGCCCTTTCCTCAAACAGGCACGAGTGAAGGATCAGACTGCACACATGCAAATCACATTCAATAGACCTGCAGAAGTTTAAGCAGGATGACAGTGAAAGTCTAAAGAGTATGAAGCACTTAAAGGATGTTTGGAATGAGTCTTTCTATCATATTGGCAAAAAGACCACCATTAAAGGAATAAAATATTGCGTAATTGTAGCTCTGTTAAAGGAAAGGGAGAAAAACACAATAAAACCAACAAAATGGAAGAAAAATGCTAATTTTAGAACTGTGGTCATTTTAAAAATTAAAAAAGAATCACCATGTTTGATTAGGTTTTGCATTGCGCTGACATTTCTAGATAAAAAAAAATCAATTTTTCTCTATCACTAAATCCGATTACACTTAGAATAGTATTGTACAGAGACAAATACAAAGATTGTAAAAGAAGGCAACGAGAAATACTAAACCTGGAACAGGACTGCTCTAGCAGGTAGACAAGAATTTTTACTCTACTTAAAAAAAATAAAAAAATAAAAAATAAAAAGAGAGAGATAGTTGAAGAAGCAAAAAGAAATGAGAGTAACTTAACAGAAGCTGTATTAATGATGAGAAAATTATTTTTACTCTCATTGAGATCAGTAGGAGCTTAGGCATTCAACAGGAAAAAAAAAACAGCCCTAACAATGTAGTGGCTTAACCAGAACACTACCTAGTTTGCCATAAGCAACATACAACTTCAAACTCCGAAATAAATGAAAATCAAACAGTCTGAACAAAAAAATCATTTCCCTGCACCATATACCTTCACTCAAAATTTTTACCTGATATAGTATTGTATAATTCCCATCTAGAAGAAAGAAAAGATATACTTCTGAGTAGATACTCTTTGACTAAAGTAGACCTGTTGTTCTTTTAAAATATGCCCGACTGCTCTACATTTGGATCTTTTAATTATCCTTGACAAATATTTTAAACAGTAATTTTAAAAACATCTTCCAAAAATATACATAAGTTGAAACTTCCATAGGCTGAAACACAGACCTTATTACAAAGCAAACTAAATCCAGCCTATGCTTGACCGTAATCGTTCGTAACTCATTGAACATCTGTAAAGCACAAATGTTTAATGACACTGCCTATTACCACGTTAATAAACAAGGATGCATATCAGAAGAAAGGGACTGGAAGAAAATGTCCCCATGCTCTCATGATAGCTTCAAGAATTACTAAGAGAATTTTGGCTCAGTTTTAAGACTAGAACCTGATCAAATTACTCCATCATCCTAACCCATGAGCTGATTTTCAATAGCAGGATAGTGAATGGCTAGGCTAGAGCACTTCAGTGTATCTATTTTCTTTCACTTTTTTTTTTTCTTTTTGCCTAAGAAGAGATAAATGTCATTTGTTTTCAATCTGATTTCTAAGTTATTATATGGAGAACACACTAATCATTTGAGACCAAAAACTGAAAATTCAAGAAACTCTGTTTTATTGAGGACTATCCATTGCCAAGGATATCTTGTATTTGTTTTAAAACACAGTTTCTCATAAAGAATTATCACAATGCAAGACATAAATTTAAGTTCCCAGATATGCTATATCTCTTTTCTGATAGCAAAGATTTAGGCCAAACAACTTTTATTTAGAATCATGAGTGTTTTATTATTATTATTAGAAAGAGATCAGATTATATTAATCATTTTACTACCAGTTTAACTAACCTAAAGTAAGATATCTCACCACTTAAATGCCTAAGAGTTGTCTTTGATTAAACATAACATGCATGCAGGTTTTAATGTTATGTTTTATTATGCCTTACAAATGTGTATGCAGGATTTTCATTTCAGCAAGTCTGAAAGCCTGTAGCAGTGGTCGCCACCAAAACACCAGCACAGTGAATTGTCCCTGTAAACAGCTGGATTGTTAATTAGTGGATACAAAATAAAGAATTTCCCAATGCCTATCTTAAACGTATCAGGTAAAAAGTAAACTCCTTGAGAAACAAAACTTCCACCTTGCGCGTCTGCTCATTGCCATCAGTGGTTATTTCAAAGCGTTAAACTGAAAACTGATGGCTCCTAAGGAAAATGAAAAAAATAATAATAAAAAAAGCACACGCACGAAGCCTGTTCAGCTACAGCAGAAGCGCCCACGCCCCCTTCCCCCGCGCGCAGCGGCGGGCGCGGAGATGCGGCGGAGCCGCGCGCGGAGCTCCACGGCCGCGCAACAAAAGCGCGCAGGGGGAAAGCGAGGGAAAAGTTGCGCGGGGACGGGGAGCAGCCCCGCGGGGCCGCTCCGCACCCCGCGCAAACGGGCACCGCGGCCGCCCCCACACCCCCCCGCCCATCCCCGACCCGCCTCCCTGGAAAGCGGCCCCGGCGGGCGGGGACGGCCGCGGAGCCGGGGCGGCCGCTCCGCGCTCCCTCCTCGAAGGGGGCGGCGGCGCCTTAAGAGCCCGAGAGAAGCAACCGCGCAGCGACCGCGCACCCGGGGGCGGCGGAGGGAAAAGCGCCCCGGGGAAGGAAAAAATAAAAACAACAATAATAAAAACAAAAACGAAAAAAGGGGAAAAAAGGCCAAAAAGGGAAAAAAAGAAAAAAAAAAAAGAAAAAAAAATCGCTCCTCAGCTTCGCTTCCCCCTAGCTCTGTCCACGCACAACACCCTACAGCTAGCTCTCCTCCGCAGGCAAGGGGTGACAACACGGCATCTCCAGCGGTACTTCTACAGACACTAATAGCGATACGAGTTTCTATCAGTTCCAGCTGATTTATTAAAATTGTCAAGATACAGACTTTCAGCATTAAAAAAAAAAACAGGCTATGATGTTGACAGTGCACAAGTCTGCTTTTGCCATCATTTGCTACAAAATATGCAGATGGTCTGTATTTTAGATTATATTGCACAACATGAGAAACTTTAACTATGTGCCTTTTTATCTTTTTTTTGCTAAAATCGAGAATCCAGTTTCATACCTTCCATCTGGGGCCCCATCCACATATCACAGCGTATGAGATACATAAAGTCCTACTATAGTACAGTACATATACAATCTTTTAAACTAAGATAACAGCTCTGAGGTCTATATCACCATTTTCAATAAATCTTTACCTACAAATATTGAACAAATCTGAACTATAGCTGTACAAAAAAAAGTGTTTGTTTCTTTTTTCTTTTTTAAAACCACAAGGCCTTTAGATGCAAGGATTATTTTTTAAAATTTTAATCCTTTTAAAACCAGGACGTAACGTACCAACAAACTTGCATGCTAAAAACAGAGAAAAAAAAGAAAATAAAAGGGAAGAAGTGCCTGAAAAGTCTTACTGAAAAAACACAGCAAGAATGTTCCCTTTTCACTGTACAAAAATACGCCTGAAAATATATTAATTTTTAAAAAAGACTGAGGTCTGTTATGTATCAAAAATGTTTCAATACCTTTTTGTACTGAGGTCTAGGCTGTCTGGTATTCAATCAAGGAGGTATAAGGGAACAAGTTACAAAAAAAAAAAGTTGGCAAGTAGAAATCACATTTGTAAAACCATAAACAATTTGATCTGAAAAGTAAACTCTGATCTTAAGTCAGTTCAGTTATTTGTAAGCGTTTGTACAGTCTGCATTTTTTCAAGCTCCCTGCAGCTTTGTTAAGAATCGGATGCATAGAAGACATCAGTTTTCTCCCTCCAAAAAAAGTTGCAATGGTCCCTTTCGGAAAAAAATAAAAATAAAATAAAAAAATCAGAACAGTTCTTTTAAGATCTCACGGAAAAAAAAAAAAAAAAAAAAA
>VZSV01000126.1:2365044-2375189 GCA_013398735.1 Nothocercus julius | reverse complement strand
CGCCCCGCCCCGCCCCGCCGCGCGAGGTGCGAAAACTCGCGGGAGGCGTCGAGCTCCGCGGCGTCGTTTCATTTTATTCGTGTGTTTTTCGGGATCCTCCTCTGACGTGGTCACCACAGAAGGCAGTGGGTCTCGCCCTTCAGCTCCCAACCCGCGACGCCCCAAGCCGAGCACGTCCTCGCTCTGCGAAACGCGTTGGGAAAGCGGGTTTCGCCTTGAAGAGTGTGTTTTCACTTCTCACGCAGCTACCTCAGTGCCTTCATTTACTTCGTTAATTTAATTAACCCCCCCCCAGCAGGAGCCTGGCAGGTTTTGTGACTGGTGCGGGGACGGCAGAGCGGGAGGAGCAGGCAGCAGGTCCCGGGTAAATCAGCACAGGGGCTGGTTTTCCTCAGAGCACCGCGGAATTGCTGCGTTTGGGTGACGTGAGTGTGATGCCGGGCAGCTGCGGTGTCACCAGCGCTGCTGAAGGGGGAATAAAACCACCTCCTCGCTCAGCTCTGTGGACACGCTGGGGCTACCAGGCCTTGGCCGCGCTTGCCGGGACGCCGAGGGCAGCGTGGAGGAGATGCCGTCGAGGCCAAGGTTCGGCAGCCCCCGGCTCTCGTTTCGCTGGCTCTGCCTCGCCTCGAGGGCCCCGGGATGGATCCTGTCCTGTGAGGCGGCGCCGCCTCCCTCGCGAGCATGACCGGGCGCACATCCCGGCCGTCATAACACTCGTCCTTGGGGAGGGAAAATGGAAAAGCTCCCCGGCAGGGCTCAGCCGCTAGCACAGCGTCATGATGTAGAGAAACGGCGGCAGGAGAGGGGGCAGTTCTGCGGAGAGAGGGAGCTCAGTGGGCTCCTTCCTGCCCTCCAACCTGGGAGAAGTATCCCAAGTCAGGACACCGCAGAGCCCAGTCCGCACAGCATGGGTTGGGATGTGCTTCCCATAGCCCCGGCATGGATGGGAGTCCCCAGGAAGGCCCTGGAGATGCAGAGCTGGCCGCCGGCCTGTCGGGACGGCAGCTTTACTGCTGCTGTGGCTCTGCGGGCTACTAAATGATACCGGGGTACGAAGACGCTCAGATAATAATTTTGTTAGTATTTATTTATTTATTTATTTATTTAATCTGTAAATAGGAGTAACTCAGATTACAAAAACAGTAGGAAGTCCTGGGGTCTTCACATGTGTTTTAAATCCAGACAGAAATAAAAGCAGTCCTTGGAATAGTTCTGCAAAATGAAGCACGCCAGAATAATGTGTTTAGGCTGTTTCGATGGTTTTAATATGTTTTAATTTGTTCTCGCTGTTTCAGCTTTTATGGGATATTTCATTATGTCATATAATTGCATGAAATTCAAGCTGATAAGATGAAATGTTTCCTCAGCTCTCTGTGAAAAGAATCAAAACAATGCATTTTCATATACCTGTGTTGTGTTGAGTCAGCATTTTCCAAGAGCGATGAAGTATTTTGAAAATTTTTCAGTTGTTTCCAATAGAAGCCTTAGAAGCAATGAAGATAAGAATTTTTTAATATCTAGGAATCATCTGCCAGGATGAATGAATCTGACATTTAACACTGTAAGACTGACAAAGATCATTAAATATGTAAATAATAAAAAAGCTTCACAGTAGTTTGAGGCCAAGGAAGTCCCATACCCTTAATACTGTCATTACAACATAATTTAGCGGGGATGTTTTTTCTCCTTTGCTTGTGTCCCTTGTGAAGAAAAATATTAATGCTGTGGGGATCTCATAACTTCAACAAATCCCATTTTCCCATTTTTATAGCATATCTCATTTTTTGTTGTGTGTTGGCAACATTTCAAATTTTCTCAAAGTGATTTTTTAAATATGAACAGCATTACTGTTTGCTGCTGCTTGTTAATGTTCAGTTCTGTTTGTTTTTTTGCTTTATTTTGAAGTGTGGTGCTGGCAAAATAATGAAGCTGAAAACAGACTGATAAATTATAGCCATGCTAAAGAAAAGAGTTATCCTGAGGATTTTAGAAATATGATTAAAACACGTATATGAATAAGTAGATGTTACTGTTAAAATGAAATAATTTACCCATGTAAAAGCAGCTCAGTAATTGTATGCCTGTGTATTCCTATCAGAGAGGAGCAGTCGGAGCTAACAGCCCACTACTCTTTCTTTTGAAATTCAAATGAATAATCATCTTTCCATTATCTAGGTCAATAGCAGGCTGGGCTACCCCAGAAAGAGGGAGAAAACAGGTAAAACAGGATACGCTGGAGAGCTTAATGCCTGCCTTGCTGGATGGAGGCCATTTCCGCACATCTGTGTCTACACAGAGCTCCCTGGAGCAGCGGTTTGGGGACGACTTGTCCTGAGCGCAGTGCAGGACACAGGCCCTGCAAGCTCACATCTCCTTGGTGCTCAGCAAAGTGAAGCCGTCGTGCCCGCGGCTGCCTCGGTGCTGCTCTTTCAAGATACCACCAAAACAAGGATTAAGTGCGCCCAAAAATGTTTCTGTTGTTGGAGAAACTGTCCTAGCGAAAGCAGAAGATAGTCACTCACCCTACACTATCTTCTCTCTGTATGGCAAGCTACCTCTGTCTCCTCACACAGCCTCTGCTTCTCATGGCACTGCTGCCAAATACATGCACCGATTGGAAAAATATGTGTTTTTGAGGTTAGATGTAAGGCTTAGATGCGAGTAAATGGAAAGCAAGTGTTTTTGCTGTTCTAAATATGAAGACAAGCACTATTGGGTCCAGCAAATCCAGTGGTTTTTATTTTATTTTATTTTATTTTATTTTATTTTATTTTATTTTATTTTATTTTATTTTATTTTATTTTATTTTATTTTATTTTATACCTGTTCTGAAGTTTCACTGTGTTGCAGATTTCTTTCTGGAGTTCACAAAATGCCTTTCCATGGAAAAATGGGAGTTACCTCTTGAAAGGTGTAGGAAGTGGTTTCAGTCATAAACTGCAGGAAACGAGTTACAAAATGAAGGAGAAAAGTTAGAATTACAGATATCTAGAGAGTTTTGTTTGAACAGGAAACATATGACGTTTTCCGAAGAGAGGGGGCTACACCTAAGGTTAGATCACAAATGCTTGTCTTGTGAATCTTCTCTGGAACAAACGTTAAGTGCCTTGAGCTGCTCAAGTCTTGTATTCATGAGGAAAAAATAATCTATGGTCTTGCCTCATGTTAGCTGACAAGGTAAAATAGTGAAAAAGACATACCAGCTCTGTTTTTTTATGAGCTAGTGAATATTCCCTTGCAATTTTTCATTCTCCTAAACTGCTAATTCACATGAAAAAATTAGACTCCTGTGCCATTGCTGGGAAGGTGGTGTCCCTTGCCATCTTTTCAGCTACGGAGTGCTAGCTACCACAAGCGAGCTTCAAGTTGAGGTTGCCTAAGAATGTGGTTTTCAAAAGGTTTTGTTTTGAAAATAAAAGCTTTTAGGCACCCAGAACTGACAAGTGAGTTTCATGGTGAGAAGTGAAGAGCTCTGATTTGACTGAAACGGAATGTGATCGCTTGAGAGGACAAACCAGGTCAGGCAAAATGCAGCGAAACTCCAGTTACATCAAATTTTAAGCAGGAATATAGACAAAGTTTCTTATCTGTACTTAATCTTGTGTGCCAAAATCTTTATTTTGCCGGCAGTACCTGTTTCTGTGGGCTATGGTGAGGGTTGTGCTGGGAGTGGTTCCCTGGCTTCCCCAGCACCACAGCCCTCTGCTGTGGACGGAAGCTTTGGGAGAGGACAGCTTCGTTTCACTGGGACAATGGGGAGTTTTCTCCTTAGCCATCACCTGCTCATCTCAGGGCACAAGATACTTCAAGAAACCAACATGTATCAGTTGCTGTGTTTCATAATATCACCCTGATTGCAAAGTGCTACCTAGTAAAAAATTTCCATTCACTTTCCCTGGGGCTAAAGGCTGTAAAAGCACTTGGTATCTAAACACGTAATAAAATCAGTGTGGGGATTTTCCCCATTCATTGCAACCCTTTCAGAATGTTTATTTGTAAGCAAAAAATACATTCTTCTCTTCCCAGTTGTGAGACGGAAACCTATCCCAGGCGCCGCAAGTAAAACTGGGTCCCTTCCATCTCACAGATCATTGCAGTGCTAGTAGTTCTGTTTGGCAGATGATCCTCAGCTACTTGTGAGAAACCCTATTGATTTGAACGTCTGCCCCCAGCAACACCTGTGCAAATTTGTGGATGGCACTGGGACTGCACAGATGCCATGGAGGGCATATTCTGGCATACAGGATATTTATTACTGGTAGTGATGCATGAGATGGAAGGAATCCAGAACTCAGGCTGAGTTTGTGCAGCTGGCAGTCAGAAATTTACTCACAAACTGAGCTCATTGGGTAGGAAAATCAGTGTGATAATGAAGCCCCCAGAGCCATTTTTACCAAAACACTTTTTCAGGGCAGGAGAACAATTTAGAAGAGAGGTGTCTCTTATTAAAAATGTCTGGAAAAAATACACTTAAAAAAAAAAAAAAATGAGAGAGAGAGAGAAGAATCCCATAAGATATTAAATCGTGGTTATCTGATATCAGAAATCACTGTTACTAAGTCTGTTTCAATAGCAATGTCTACCTATTATCTAGACTTCTAGAAATACATAAATTCAGTAAATAACATTGAATATGGTAGTTCAATTTTAACTTAATTTTATTTAAATAACTATGAAAATAAAAGAATTTTTAGTGGCTTTAATTTTCTATTTCATATTTGCTATGAAATCTTTCACAAAATTCTAAACAATTCAAAGTGACAGAGTTTGCTCATAAAACTATATATATATGTTGTTGGCCTGTAAGCATTGACATTACAAGTGTTTTAGAAAGTCTCTTAGGATAAAATTTTGTACCTTGAACCAATTATAGACCATCTCTGGTTAAATTGAAAAGGCAGTTTGCTTAATATGGGTAATTTGATGTTGTAAAGTATTTGTTAGTACCCAAGGGTAGTCTGTTAGTGCACACAGGTTTCACTGTATAATATTTCACACTCATGCATGTGCTGGTTAACTCACTTAGGTGCAGATTATTTATGGCTCATAGAGGATTTGTTATATTATGTACTTAATTTATGCTATGTGCTTAAAGTTTCTCTTTATCAAGTCTAGAATGTTAATCATGGTAATTGCACTTTTGCTTAGTGTATTTTGGAGGGAGATGGAGGTCTGTTCAGTCCAACAGGTTTCTTAGAATGTGAAAATGAAATAAGGATATAATAAAAATACATAAAAAACTCTATAGTATTAGACACCATGAATGCCAATTGGAGATGTAAAGCATGTTCGCAACTGAAAACATGCAGCCATGTTCACATTTGCCATTTGCCTTTGCCTGTCTCCTAAAGAGCAGTGAAGAGTTGCAGATGTACTGGCCTCACTGTCAGCTACCATCAAATAACATTCAAATCCATACAGTGGGAAGGGAGTTTGTGCTTTTCTTCCTTTGCTGGAAGGAGACAACAACTGTAGAGAAAGTCTTCCTAGAAAGTCTCTTGTCTCTTAGCAAGTCTCTTGTCTCATGCTAGGCTGACTGCGATCTGCTGATCAGTTGCCCCTTTTCTATGCCCTGCATCACACGCCTGGAGAATTTCCATTTACAGGACTTACACAATGAGCAGGATCTGCAGAATCCTGCTGGAGTTTGGACAAGAAGAGCCTTGCCCTGAACGCGACCAAGTCTCGTGTCATTCGCAGATCACATTAGCAAATACACTTGAGGACAGAGCCATAGTATGACCTGCCCCATCAGCCCTGTGGGAAACCTCACTCATCAGGGTGACGCCAGTCACGCAACGGTGACACCAGTCTGAGCAGAGCCTTCGAGTGAGGGAGCGTAGAGGTGTTATAGGTGGTGTGTGGGTCCCAAGCCAGCGAGCTGCCTGGTTTAGTGCTGGTTTTGTGCCAGGCTGGGAAAGCTTCAGAAGCTTTTCCCAGAGCCTGCTTTTGGAGAGAGACCTCTGGCACTGAAAGAGTGAGAGAGACCACTGGAAAAGACGTGGCAGCCTCAACATGGGGCAAAGGGGACCAGGCATTGTCAGAAGATGAAACTTCTCATGCTCGGAGCATCATTTGTCTGATGGAGGTACTTCGGAAAGGTAATCTCCTTCCTCGGCAGCTGCGAGGCTTTGCACTGCAGGCAGGAGGCATTTGGTCGACAGAGCCGACGTGTCTGCCAGGTGCCGTGGCTGTGTTCCCGTATGAGCTGCTGCTTCTGCTTTTGGCAAAGCTCTGCCTAGAAGAACAAGGGACACTGGCTCTGGGGACAGCAGAGATGTCCCTCTCTAGGCAGACTTTTCCTGCTGGGAATTCTGATGTTGGGTGTGCAGAGTCAAGAACCAAGGGAAAGAAGTGCAATAGCTCAGAAGGAAAACTAGAGCTTCATTACTCAACAAAGCAGCAAACCACAGAACACTTGTGTTATATTGTATATTGTATATATTTAGAGAAAAAGATTGCATGCAGATCTTTTTACAGCTCTTTATGTTCATGTTTTGTGTTATGTCCGTGTAAATCTTCCTATTATTATTGTTTCACTAAGAAATAAATTTAACAAATGTTTCATTGGTTATTTTTTTCCAAATGCAAAACAAACAAACAGACTTCCTAGTAATAAATAATATCAGCAGTCACAAGAAATTCTACAGTAGCTAAACAATGAAGTAACATAGAAATTGTGTTTTTTTATTCCTACACAAAGCCCTGATGAATTCACAAGAATGCACTGAATATACTGAGTGCGACTGGGGCTCTGGGAAAGCACTTCTGTTAATATCAGTTTTAATTTTCCATTTTTATTAATTTGTAAATTTGAATAATAACCTTAAAATAAAAGACACTACACAATTGTAAATATAATTGCATATACAGAAATATTGCTAACTCTTACTTCGACTACCTTTTTTTTAGTTTCTAGAGGAATACCCAGCAAAATTACTAGATATTCACCAAAAATTGGTAACTGAAAAAAAAGCATATTCCTCCCTCTAATAACATTTGTTTTGTAGTAAAAATGAGAAACATTTGTTTATTTCACTCTCTTTTTATTATTTATGAAATAATGCAGCAAAATTCAAGGTGCGTGCAAAACCTAATGGTACCAGTCATTTTATGATGATGAAGAACACGTTCATTTGAAAAAGTATCCTCACCTTAAACCAAGAGACCAAACTGTCTTTCCTACTCCCTGCTTTGCCTCCTCCTTCCCCTGGCTTTCTCTTACATTAAAAACTGCACACTCTTAGTGCTAATGCCACCACAATTCTCAGTAATGTTGGAGGTTTCCTGATGCTTTATCACACAATGATGAAAATATCATAACACCTCTAACTTTATCAAATCAGGCATTTCATTACAGTATCTGCAAGTATAGAAAACTGATTGTCTCGTGTCAGCATGGCCTCAATCCAGCTCCTGCATACAAGACTTGCTTACTAATAGTCTTTGTGAGTCAGTTGAGACTTGGTCTGATTTTCTGTTTTGCCGCACTAGGAATTGTCAGTCATAGCAACAAATAGAAAGTGTTTATTACAGTTTATCATATAGTTTGCCTGACAAAATGTTCAATCAATAATGAACTGAAAATTAATAATTAATTTTACTTGCAATTTGCACAGCAGTTTACATCTTGCAACAAACCCATATCTCGGGTAAGGAGTCATTATGATCATTTGGCATAAAGCAGTTGCAGTTTGGGGGTTCTCCCAACAGAACTAGTGCTAGGAAATCCCAGAAAAGTCTGGGAAAATTGCTAGGAGCTGGAAACACCTTCCCAAGTTTCTGTTCTGTCTTTTACCTGACAAAACGTCCTGCTTTACCTGACGGGCTGTGCTGTTGCAATGTCTGCACTGACAATTAAACGGTGTATGGAGGACATGCATGGCCCCAAATCCCCCGAGCCTGCACTGGGGCACAGTCTTACACCAGACTTCAGACCCTCCTGGTGAACCAACAGTTGACAACAGCTCCTTGGCCAGACCTCCATTCCTCCCATCCGGATGGTTGATAATTTACAAAGCATAGCAGTACAACCCTCTCACATTACCAAGTGGCCAGATCTCAGCTTTTCGTGAGAAACACTGTACATTTTGAACCTGAGCTGAAATAAACATCGGGGAAAATGTTCCCATGTCACAGAACTAATGTGTCTCCTGTATCCTTGCATGAAGACATCCTATGAAGCATCAAGTCTTGTGTGGAGGAGAGTAACAAGGGTCTTGCTCAATCCCCTCCACATTCCTTTGCACATTCTTTCTTCTTCAGCACATCCCAAATTGCAAGAGAAGAAAAATGGTGGTTAATAAATTTAAAATTCCCCTCCACTGTCAACTGAGGCAGAAATCAACCAGGAGCAGAACACCTGACCCAGTGGTAAGATAAAATATCTAAATCTACACAATGAGCCTGACAAAACCAGAGTAGTCTTAAAACCCTCCTGATTTCAGTCCTGTGGACTGTTTACCACACAGTCCTGAGACCAAATGAATATGTACATTGAGAATTCCCATTTGAAAAGACAGCTTAGTACAATGCAATTCCTCCCATTTTGGGCCAGGGTAAAGATCAGTATTGGAGCCAATCCAAGTAGCAAAATGCATGAAATAGAAACATGTGTCTTTTGCACGTGAACAATTTTCTTTTGAACTAGGTAATTATTTGGAAGGACCATCTACATTTATTCTTTAACAGAAAAAAAAGAAAAAAAAAAAAGATTGTTGTCATGTTGTTCCATTTCTGTGTTACTCTGGTAGTGTATTTTAGTGACTGTAAGCATTTCTGATTATTCAGAATCACTTCACAGAGAGATTGAATTTACATTTTATCTAGACACCAGGCTTACCCTGGTGAAAAAAGAAAGATCTTTTTCATTTCCATGCTAGTCTGAAAATCCATTATTTGATGTTCATCATATGCAGGTTTTCATTTGCAGCAAGATTGCTGTGGCAGAAGAAATATAGACAAACTCAATGGCTTCACTGAGCATGAGTTCTGTAATACAGAAAAAGCTCTTCGGATTTCTCTGAACACTAAGATTGGAAAACTTGGGCCCAATTCTAGAAAATACGATTTGCCTCCAGAGAGCAGTTTTACACCCTAACCTTCCCCTTGAACTCTTCTTCTCTTCTACTTGTGCCCCTCTTGGATGTCAGGAGGGCTGGAGCTGCTTCTCCTAAGAAAACTCTGCTGCTATGAAAATAGCTGTACAAAACCCTGGGATTCTGAATTAACAGGAAATGCTGGCCCTGTAACCCTTATTCAGAATAACTCCAGCAATGAGAGCTGCTTTGCCAGCACAGATCCTGACCAGGTACTTATCACCCAACAGGTAAAATTCTTTCAAACATGAATTTTTCTTCCTATTAGAAAATTTAGCCTTAGTCAGTTCCACTGGCCAAGAGACTCGGCAGTCCTGCTGGTACTGCTAAAACCTCTGGTCCAGGTCAGTTAAAGTCTCTATTTCATTGTGTCTCTCCACTGAGCCCAAAGTACAGATGGGGGATGTGGTACCTCTGTCCTGCCCGCCTGCTGGGCAATACCTGGCACAGCAGTGCTAGGGCTCTGTCATTGCTGCAAGGACTACTAGGCACTATGAATTCAGAAAGAATTACCAAAGCTGGAACTGAAGGTTGAAATGCTACTCAGGAAGAATGTTATGAAAAGCTCTGATTTTGGAACCTCAGGGTGAAAGCACAGATAGGCAAATTCGAAATGATTTTATGTTCCATAAACTTTCCATTTGGAGTAAGTCTTTAAATTAAATCAACAAGAAATATGAATTTGAAGCTTATTCAGATTGTCTTTATCAGGATTTTCCTGCTCATAACATCAATTTATTATTATTGCTGAAAATTTTAATTTTCCAGTATCATTATGATTTGGACAAAATCACCGGTTTCTGGCATTTGTTTTGAGCAGAAAATGTCAATCATTTGTATTACACAGCTCTATTAATTGGTTGGCAGTTGTAGAAAACTGGCTTATTTTGGAGAAAGCACTAGTCTCACTCTTACATGTTTTGTGGATATAAACTCCAAGAGTGAACTGAGGAGGAAGAGGATCAGGAATTGCTGAAGGGAAGCAAATAGGAAAAAGGATGAGGAGGAAAGGTACAATGGAGAAAGAGGGAGAGAAATGCAGAG
>VZSV01000126.1:2323838-2355177 GCA_013398735.1 Nothocercus julius | reverse complement strand
GAAGCAAAGGCGGCATTTAGTAACTCTGCCTTCTCTGCATCCTCCATTACCAAGGCACCCTCCCCATTCAGCAGCAGCAAATATTTTCCCCAGTCTTTTTGCTTCTGATGTACTTATAGAAGCTCTTCCTGTTGTCCCTGACATCTCTCGCTAATTCTAATTTCAAATGGGTCTTGGCCTTCCTTGTTGCATCCCTGCATTCTCTGACAATGTTCCTATATTCTTCTCATGTGGCCTGGCCCTTCTTCCACCTTATGCGAGTGCTTTTTTTCTCTTTAATTTTACCCAACAGCTCCTTGACCATCCATGCAGGTCTCCTGCCCCCTGGAGAAAGTGGTGTTTGAATATTAGCCAACTCCCCTGGAGCCCCTTTCCTTCTAGGACCCTGGCCCAGGGGATTCCTCCAAGGAGCTCCCTGAAGAGGTCAAAGTTGGCTCTCTTGAATTCCAGGGTTGCAGTCCTACTTCTTGACCAGCTTCCTCCACGCAGGATCGTGAATTCCACTATCTCGTAGTCACTGCAGCCAAGACCTTCACATTTCCCACTAGACCATCTCTGTTAGTGTCAGGTCTAGCCTTGTTGGCTCATCAACCACCTGCATCAAGAAGTTATATGCAATGTTCTGCAGGAACCTCCTGGACTGTCTGTTCCTAGCTCTGTGATTATCCCAGCAGACATCAGGGTGGATGAAATCACCCATAAGGACCAGGGGCTGTGATCGTGAGGCTTCTTGCAGCTGCCTGTAGAAGGCCTCATCCACTTCCTGTCCCTGGTGAGGAGGCCTGTAGTAAACTCCCATGACAGTGTCGTCCCTGTTGTCCTGCCCTTTAATCCTCACCCACAGGCTCCCGACTCACACTTTGTCCTCCCCCATGTTCAGCTCCATACAGTCCAGCTGTTCTCTCACATAAAGGGCAACTCTGCCACCTTGCCTTCCTGGCCTGTCCTTCCTGAAAAGCCTAAAGCCATCCATGGCCATGTTCCAGTCATGAGAGTTGTCCCACCGTGTCCCAGTAATTGCAAGGAGATCATGGCCCTGCAATCGCACACGCATCTCCAGTTCCGTTTATTCCCCATGGTGCATGCGTTTACATAGAGGCATTTGAGTTGGGCCCTCGATGTGCCTCTCATTCTAGCTGGGACAGCTGCAACTTCACTGTGTGGTCCTTCAGAAGTTATCCTGTTTTCCCATTTAGCCTCCTCAGGCTTAGGGCACCCTTCACAGGGCCGCTGTGAGTGGCATGGCAGGCCATCGCCTACCTTGTCACCTGCTTCCCCAATGATACTCCCCTCTTGCCTCGAATCTAGTTTAAAGCCCTCTTGATGAGCCCTGCTAGCTTAGGACCCTCTTCTCCCTTTGAGAAAGATGGATCCCATTAGATTCCGTCATGCCTGGTGCGAAGTAAGGCTTCCTATCGCTGAAGAAACCAAAGTTGTGGTGATGACACCAGCCACAGAGCCACTTGTTGATGGACCTGTTGATGCATCTGGTTTGCTTTCAAAATGCTAGTATGATTGCAAAGGAACAGGCAAATCTTATTCTACAGTACTGATAGAAGGTATCAGATTTTTCCTTAATATATTATAAAAATGTACTCATTTTCAGTCTGTGGCCATAAAGAGTTATGTCTTTGCCCATGTGTGAAATTTTTGTCATATACACTGGCAGTCAAGTCCCACCCTCTGTAGGCAGTTGCATATTTAAGATGCTCTTTTTGCTAAATAGCATTGCACACCCTCTCTTCCACATCAGGTTTATGCAAAATCTATAAGATTTTGAAATATCCTTTGCAGACTAAGCTCAGTGCATTTGCACATATAAAGAGGCTATCCCAATGGTAATATTTGTTTTAATCTTGCCTTTTTTTTTTTTTAATAAGCCACTGGACTCTTCAGGTTGGCTACTAGAGTTTTTTTTGCTTTGTTTTTATCCATACCTTATTTGTCCTCTGTATGAATATTTATTATTGAAGGGGTGTAATGAGGATAATGAGATACTAGCACTTATTTAGAATATATAGAATATATATGTGTTTGTACATATATGCATGTAGTGGTAGGCTATGAAAACATTTGGGTAGTGGTGCAAATGAGAAGGGCATGTGCTGTCAAGAAAAGAAAGGGGGGAAAAAAAAAGCTTAATTTTTGGCCAGTATCTATTTCTATCATTTTCCACTATGGATCATTAAGTCAGTTATTCTACAGTAGGGACCAAAAGATCTTATCATACTGTATGATTATCTTGGAAGGATGGATATAAATGAAATGAAAGCCTAAGAGTCTATATCAAGATATAGATATATTTAATACTGGATTTCAAAAGGGTCACTTTAATCTCTTGCTCTCACTTCCTCTCCATAATTCACCTCTCCTTCTGTCCCCATCTCCCCAGTTCTAGCTAAATGTAACCCTAATATACCCACATACACTAAATCTGCATGGTAGAAAAACTATTTCAGAGAGACTATTCAGTAGACATAGATTGAATAAGTCATAATTAAAATGTGCAGTTTCAGAACTTTGAAACAAATGCTTCAATGTTTGTGCCACCCTCTATAAAAAGAGAGATATTTGTTTTCCCTTAAATAATTATTTCTTAAAATACACTTTAAAAGTAGCTATCCAGCTTCTTCCCCAATGTTACAATTCTTGTGAAAATAAATCTGATTTTTATTGGTGTCTTTCAAGCTTTTAATGTGTATCTAAGAAGTCCTCCTCAGGGCATATGATTATAGAGATATAAACACGCGCACATACGTATATATAGAAATAAGGAGAGGAAGAGAGCATCAGTTACTGATCTCTTTTGGATCCGTTTGTCGGGAAAACTATATTTTTTTTAATTTTATTCTTTTTGCTAGGTCCATAAATGTGAGCAGAATAATTAATAGAGCTGCAGCAAGCAATTCACCATTGATTCAAAGTGTGGTAAGCCAGCATCTCTTTTTTTTCGCACTAGGGAAAGGTCACCAACTCACTGCCATTCGTTCACTTAGTTGTGGGAGGAAAAAACAGTCTCAGAACTGCCAGCATTGATATATATGTTTGACACAGTTGTTTTAACTGAGTGAGGCCAGCAGCCAAGAAAATGAAAAGGCTGAAAACCCAGAACAAAATTGGTGTATTTAAGTATTTAATCTTTTCTTCTTGTGGGTTTTGTCATTCAATTTTTAAGCTCTTCTTAAGCTTGTGACCTTGAAGCAATTCCCCTCCTTTATCTTCTTGTTTTAGAAAATACTCTGTAAAAATAAACCCCACCAACTACCTTTCCAGGTGTTTTCTTTTTTTTTTTTTTTTTCCACATAGTCCTTTTGATTAGCTGAATTTAAATGATTGACACTATGCTTTTAATGTGAAAAAGGATAGAGCATGCATTAAGTAGAGCAATTAGCATACTTCTGACAACCACTTGCCTCTTCCTTGCTCAGACCTTGCATATGCATGTTTGTGCACCTCGAGGCAACAGAAGGTTTGTCAGGAAGAGCCCTGCAAAGACAGGAAATTAAAAGCAAATGACGAAAATCTGAGTGGAAAGAAAGATGAACGGAAAGCCACAGACCAAAAAAAGAGAAAAGGCTTGCAATGTAGATATGCAAGGATATTGTCATTCGAACCACAACAGATAAAACTACTTGGATTTGTTAGAACTGTCTCATCCCCTTGCTTGGAGAAAATGCACAGAGTAAAAACCACTTGAAGATCACATTTTGCTGAAGTGCAGCTTGAATTCTCTTAAATTCTCTACTCTCGAGCTTTAATTAGAAAATAAACCAGATTTACTACAGACATACTGGTTGCTAGCTGCACAGTCAATACAAAATTCTTTTTAATAAGGGGGGGGATGTTAGTGCCTCAGGCTCTGAACAAGTCTCATATCCTACTGCCAAGCTCACTCAAGTTCATGACACTGAGCAGCACTGCAGCCAAGGAGAAAACCTTATCAATCCATCAAATGTCTGTGCGGACACCCAAAGCATTTGCTCTCAAGAGTCGTTCGTGATGTTTCCCAGTCAGCTGTGTATGAAGTGCATGTTATCACTCTCTTTGTTTAGCAAATATAACGGCAGCAATAGACTGCTTTATTTACCATGCACAGGGATTAAATTTTTCTTCCTCCTGAGAGCTAATTTAAAGGTCTGGTTTTCACTCAGTTCTCCATTTACTCGTGTTTTGAACAACAAATTGAAGGACCATTATATTAATGCATGAAATTCCTAATCTTGCATTAAAATCTTCTCCTCGCTACTGCTTTGCTCTCCCAGTAACCAAGGGGAGACCACAGGCTAAGGATGAATTCAGAGGTTTCATTCTGCTGTTGACAGCGTGGAAAACATCACAGAGGCAATTCGCTCAGTCCCACCTTGCTCATGCAAGCCGCTCTAGCAGCTGATCACTCTCAGAGGAGACTATTTACTTGCCCTTAGATAGCAGAGATATAAGATAAAAACAAGAGAAAACACAAGCTGCAATTGTAATTCCCTTGACTCCTTCCTCCACAAAAGACGTTATTTGCTGTCTGGAACTTACTTTCATTAATGGATTTTGTGTTTGAGCAAGATGCCATCTTGATGGTTTTGGTGGCTGTCATCATCTTTCCCGAAGAAATACAGTGCTGATCTTGGAGTGGAAATTTCCTCCTATTTTCTGGCTAGCATGTGTCAACTATGCGCTGCAAAGACTCTCTAAAGAGTCATTTAGTCTCTGCCCTGGGAAAAGGTAGAATTCATTGTTTTGCAAAGAGGGCCCATGCATCAAAATCAGAACTAACTGATACCTAAATGTCTAATTCTCTTTGAGGGGCAAATTTCACTTTCCTTCCTTATTTCTTGTTGAGGCAATCAATAAGGGTGAAATATTGTGCCACTGCTATTTTTTTGCGATGTGGTTTTAAACCCAGAAACCCAGTGCTGAATCTCTTATTCTGTTTCTACACTAAGAAAACACACAGATCAATACCAAAAAAAAAAAAAAAAAAAAAAAAAAAAAAAAAAAAAAAAAAAAAAAAAAACAGATTTAGAAGACTAAATTGAAATAACCTATTGGTGAAACACTGGCCCAGCTACACAGAATAATATATTTTTGATTTGCAAAGGCTCAACATGGTACATTTCTTTATTCTCAGCAGAAACACAAATGTGTCTCACTTTTTGAAGAAAGAAATCTAACTTTTTGGTTGAGGGAATTCCTAATATCCATGAGGAAGAATTCTATTTCCTGCAGATATTATTCCAGAAATTCTTAGGACACAACAAAAGAGTCAATTACCCTTGCTACGGTCATCGGGATGACTTAACAGCAATTCTTCAAAAAAGCTGCCAAGTTCTGACTCTTACTGGTCCTTTTGTTTTTATACCTTATTGCTGCTGCATAGTTAGGAATGTGTTAAACAGAAGAAAGTATTTTCAGAAGAAAGAGGTAAATTTTCATAGTCTGTGCTTAAGGAGAAAAGGTATGACTGATTATAAGATAATAATTGGCAACATTTAACACTACGATTGCATCCTTCTCTCAAAGACTTAACAGTCTAACAGTTAATCTCTGTATGACTCCTTGGAGACAGGTTATATTTATTAAAGCCACCTCACCTGCTATTAACCCAAAGTTAGTTAATAGTACATAGAAACAATGCCTGGTATGTAAGAGAAATGTTTGATATAAAATTGACACTTCAGGAGGAATTTGCAGAAGCAGAATATAATTACATGAATTGGAATCTGGCCAAAACATTGACATTAACACTAACTCTTGTGAAATGTCAGGAAATATTTAATAGCAAGTTGCTAACCCAAGGGAAGTGATCCTGTGAGAAGTTCCTAGTCTTACATTTTTTTTAAAAAACTGCAAAAAAAAAAAAAAAAAAGCACAAAATGAAGACCTAAGCCAAAAAGCTTATTTAACACATTTGGATACTGCATTTAGAACTTGTTGCTGCTGTCTCTAAGTTTTTCTATGCAAGGAAATAAATTGGAATATCTCTAGTGGAATAAATTAGTCTGCAGTAGCTACTTCAGAATTCCTCCTTGCATGGGCAATGTGTTTTAGAATAGAAGTTACTTTATTCGGGAATAATTATCTTGTTAATTAGATGATTGAAAAAAAAAATAAAAAAAGAATACCTTTTGACCCAAAATAGATTATGTACAAAGGAAGTTACAACAAACTATTGTAAACAGATATTGTAGCATAAATGGCTATTTTGTCTGTGCCATTATTGGAAAGAAGTCTCAGAAACTGGCTGTTGAACAGGCAATGAATTTGTTGTGGACTATATAGCTGAGTAAGTTGTACTGACAATCAGAACTTAACTAAATGTTCACATGCTCTTCCTCAGTTCTCAGAGTCTGTGTGCCAGAAAGCCTGTCTACCTGTACCATCTGGTCTAATACAAGGTATTTCATGTGCCTAAAACTCGGCCACTGGCCTTACATCATCACAGCTATAGCAATCTAATACTAAAGGGTTAAATGTAGAGGTATTTAACTCACCACTGAAATTGTCATGTGCTTGACAGTCCTTCAGAGTATGCTGTAATCCAAAATAATGATTCATTGTTAGAGCAATAATTCCTGGTTTACAAATATTTTTCTAAAAAAAAAAAAATCCAAAAAACTTGAAGTAAGTGAAAAAAAAAATGAGGTTCATAAGAGGAGTCACTCCACTATTTGAGTACAGGGCAATTTTTACAAGTCTCAGACCAGGATTCTAACTTTCTAAAAGTGCAATTCCAAGGTATCCAATTGAAATAAATAGTTAATTGAATTCTTTATATGAAGTCTCTTACCTGCTGCCTATGAAACAGTTTTAAATACCTACATACTTACAAAAATTTACTGCTAAATCACTCCACTGGGTCACCTCCTATGAGCAGCTCAGACAGTCAAGACCACTCAAGAGCAGAAACTGGCGAAGGCTTGGGTACTGAGTGGGTATTGACTGCAGAAAGATAGATTTAAGTATTACACTCAGCATTCAAGGAAATCACTTAGCTACATACAGGCTACTTTAATCTTCTTCCTGCAGCTGTTAAGATACCAGTTCTCTCCCATCTCATTCTTAACACGGAATCATGATCCCTTATTTTGCTTATCCCGGTCATCACTTTATGTGCTTCAGATGTATGCTGTACCAGCATGTAATTGCTTTACTTGGAAAAGTATAGAAAGGTAATTAGAGAAAACCAGAGTTAGCATTTTTATTCTGGAGGAAAATACTCTGGAATCTTCAATAATCACAGGAAAACAGGATCTCAGTTTTACACCTCTGGAAGCTGTACATCTCCAGCAGTACATTGACTCTTAGTATCATAGACTCAAAGAACTTGACTCATTTTTCTGAAGTCTTGGCAAAACTGTCTTATATTCCAAAAACATGTTATATCATTACTCGCATATAATTTTGAACAAGGGAACAGACTGACTAGGGAAGCTGACTGACTACTTTCCTTCTAGTTTTCTAGGTCTCTTGGTGCACAAATATCCGAAAGATCTAAATATTATCAAGAAAAACAGCCTAGAGACTCACAGACTACATAGAGAGAATATTCACAGCAGCATGAGAAGCAAGCAGTGAATGTTTAGCTCAGATCTTGCAAGGCAAATCTTAACATGATACCAGTATGGGTGTGAAATAGTCTCTTAATGGAATTGATTAAACTTCTATCATCTCATTTATAATTAAGCATCACAAAGCATTTAAGAGTATACTATCAAGAATAAACCTTCGTTATGAAGGAGTGAATTAGTCAAGGTAAGAAAATAATGATTCAGTAGAAAGTGCTTAACTTCTCAGGATGCATTTCAATTATCTTTAGAGATTCACAATGCAAAATGCTTTCATTTGAATCATCACTTTTTTTTGTTAGCAGTCAGAAAGATCAACAGAAAAATGTTGATGATTTTGGGATATTGCTTATTTTATACTAAAGCTTTTGTACAACGAAAAATATCTGAAATACATTGTGTGAGTTCAGGTAATGACTGTTTCCCTCGAGTATAAGAGGTGCTTAGGATAATTCCCTAAATACCATCACTGAAGTTCAGTCAAAAACTAAAAACAACTGTAATTAGTAAAGTCAGTTTAGACAAATCTTACTTGTTGGGCCTACCAACTTTGTAGCTATACAGAAGGCAGGCCAGTCTGTCCCTTCCCTGATACATTCAAAGGAGATGGCACAACTGACAGGCACAGGCAGATGCTGTGGGGACTATTCCCACCAGAATATTGGAAGTGGCCCAGTCTCGCTGGCCACGTTGCTCACCTGACCTCTTAAAAGGGGCACTGCTCTGGGAACAGGGCATTGCAAAGGGGATGGAGCAATTGATATGTTCACATCCATGCACAGTGGAATTTCAAGGTGAAGTTATTCTCTCAGTGTCCCAAAAGAGATGATAAATGTAAGAACTTTGCAAGTACAAAATTCATATATATATATGGCTTTGTTTTGGCATCTTCTGTTGCCTGTTTACCTATATTCAAAGCATTTGGTTTGCCTCAAGACTAGTAGGTTCCTTTTAATTCTGTTTCCAGTGGCTTAAACAATGAACAATTCACAATTGCTCAGTTTAAGTGACTTGGAATGGATAATGACCAATGAAACGTTAAGAAGTAATTTTATGAAAGAAAAAAAAATCATAAGAGACTCGCATTTTTGAAGCAGTTTTGGGGAAAATGTTCTCAAAGTATTTTTTTCCTCTTACTATTGAATCTATTCAAATGAAACACATCTGGCATTTTCTGGGAAAGGTATTTGTATTGTTTTATTTCATGCTTTCAGTTTCCTTATATTGCTGAACATCTAGTCAAATTATCCTTAACTCACAGTGGTAGTATGTGGGTAAGAAAAAAATAAAACAGCAATTTGAAATCTCTTTATTTTTCAGAATTCCTTTAATTTTTTGAAATGTTAGAATAGTCTATGTTAGAATAGTCTATTTACAGTGTTTTTTTGTTTGTTTTGTTTTGTTTTCAGAGTAAAGGAATCTTTCAGATTCCTTTCTGTTCTTCCAGAAGAGCTGGAAGTGGTTAGAGGAAATAAAAATGAAAAATGAGGTGGCATAACCTGGTCAGAACAAGGTTGAACATAATTCTTCAGTGCCAACCCAAGAGTAATACATGAAAAGAGAGAAAAAAAGAAAAGGGGAGGGGGGAAGTCTGAATTAAAAATTAAACCACTTCTAACTTGTAAATAACTTTTGAAGAGGGGAAAAAATCATCAGGAAAGAAGAAAGGCACAGTAACAGGTGATTCAGCACCATTTTGAAAGGAGCAATGTTATCTTGATGAAAAAACAGTTTTGCTGATTAGTGACAAGACTTTGACACTTCTGAAGTCAGTACTTTGCAGAGGAGGCCATGATTAAATTTAACTGTGGCAGGGCCTCCACATGAATTGCATTTTCTGGATGGTTACTGGTCATTTTGCACAACCCCCCTTTCTCCACTGCAAAGGGCTAGTGCCTATTTACAGGTTGTTAGTTCCTGCCTGGCTTATTTGAAGAGAACATGCCCAAACAAGCAAACTGCTGCGAACCTCTTTGCTTTGGGGAGGGGGGCCATAAAATCTGTGCTGTTCACTGGCTTCATGTTCCTGAGGGGTGATATTACATTACTAGGAAAATGCAGGGGAACATCACACGAGGACAATGACCTCCTGGATGGAAAACTGCTGTGGGATCCATTAAAAACAAAAAAAATAAAAAAACAAAAACAAAAACAAACAAACAAAAAAAAACGCAGTGCAAAACTGCATGTTTTAAGTTAATTATCTGCCAAATGTTCACCTTAGTCTGCTGATGAGGGGCATTCAGAACATAACTACAACCTTGATTGGTTTGCCTTTTTCCTGTTTGCAGGTCACAGTAAGTAACAACACATTTTTATAATAATCATCCACAATTAGTAAAGTGAATGGGGTTTTGAGTGTGACTTTTACATTCGTCTGTTACAGTTGTCTATTTTCATACACCTATTTGCAGGGTATAGTTGCTGTGAAAAGGAAATATAATTAGTGCTGTTTTCACCAACAGAAAGGGGAAATGGTCTTATTACAGAAATGCCAAATACACATAACTTCCAGGTGGAAAACCTGGAAAACCCCATTCCCTGCTTAGCGGAGGGGCTTGCCGGCCGCCAGCCCATGTGATGACAGGGCATCTCTTCCCCACGCTGGGCTTTGCTTCCGCTGGAGGAAATAATTTTCCACTTTTAGCCAGATGCCTGAGTGCTGCTCCAAGATGGATTTGAACAGCCTGGAGCGAAGAGGGAGGGAGGGGCCTGGCCGCTCTCAGAGGCTCCGTGTGCAAGGCCAGAGCAGGGAGAGAAAAAGACATCAAAGCCCTGCTCTTGAAAAGTGATGAACGCTTCCTACAAGGCATTCAGTGCCCCTGATTTACTGGTCTGCCTGTATGGGCAGTTACGCGTCCACTATGTTATGATACATTTTCGGAGCTGATATTAATTCACAGGCATATTAAATTTGCGTGATCTGCAATATTTCTAATATTTGCCGTCTTTTAAATTTCCAAACGGGAAACTTTTGCTCTATAAGAGCAAAGGCTCGATATACAAAAAAAAAGAAAGTCCAAAGATCAGCACTTCTGTGCACTTTGGGACATTCACTAAAAAGCCTGTCCCAAAGTAATTTGCTCACTGTTACTAATGGCTGATGTACACAGGGTTCTCCTGTGGGCCAGGAACAGCCACCTCTGCACAGTCCTCAGCCACAGCTTTTCTCTTTCTTTAAAACACAACTGTGGCATATAAAAATGAAGTATGATTGAAAAGAGTGATTTTGACCTACATATGTTTAGCATTTGCCAATACCTAAAACGTATGGAGAGTCAGCTGGACGAAGGCCATAAAATCCTTTCTCATGAAAAGACATAGAAAGGCATTTAAATACCAAGCCAAAAAAAAAAAAAAAAATGACAAAAATCATTTCAAACAGCTTTTCCTATGTTTTATTTATTTATTTTTTGCTGAACTTGGATTGTTTCCATATAAAGTTGTAAAGACTGTAACCTGAGTGGAAGTGTTAAAATGCTTTTATTGCAAACTTGTTTTATATAAAGGTGTTATATTTTCCACTAATTATAGGAAATTCTGCCTCTGTAAACACAAGGATATGATTAGCTGATGCGAAAGATATAATGCAAGCAAATGGACACCTTAATAATTCCCCCAAGATGGGCTTAACATGGATATTACTTAATACTGTCCACGTGCAAATCAGCTTTCCTTTGCCCTTGTCTCATATTTGGACATTTTTCTAGTTTTTAGATTAACTTATGCATGTTTCAGAGTCTCGCCTTTTATTACGTGCAAGCAACTTAAACTTTCTCTGAGGTCTTGCCTGGACAAATGCGTCCCTGTGTCTTCCGTTATGCAGCCGCAGTGTGAGCAGCTACTGTCGTGCTCAGGCCCAGAGTGGCTGTTGACACCATAAATCCTTTACATGGAGGCTCTTTGGAAAAGGAGCTCTATGCCCATGTCCACTGTAGAGCTGCGATTTGAAACCTCTGCTATTATGAGTCGTATTTCCTTATTAACCAAACCAGTATAATCCCGATGGCATTACAGGTGTAGCCTTTATTCGCCATGAAATCTAATAGATAAATCACATTATTTAATGTAAACTGGAATGGGATGCTATCAAATAGCCATAGGAAACACTTACAGTCTATGTCTTGATTCATCACTTCTGAAGTTAAAATTTTTGGCTGATTTTAATGCGGTCCTTGGATGGAGATTTCCTTTGTAAAGAAGAAAAACCAGAAGTTTTAAGTTATATAGAAAAACAGCAGGAAAAAGTTTGTTCTTTATTATATTTTGCAGCACAGAAGATATTTCACTTCATAATTAATTAATGAGGGTGAGAGGCATTTCCTACACGATATCATATGTCACAGACAACTGTTGTTTTGCAAAGCAGTTACATCAGTTCAGTGTGCTTATAGTTCTAGCCTTTATTCCACTATAAAAAAAAAGTAGTCACAAAGTCTTTCATATTGTTTTCAGATAATAACACTTCCAAACAATTTAGCAAGATCAATTGTCCTTTTGAAGAATTTGAATAAAACTGTGATTCAATAACTGAATATTTGCATCATTTAATTTTGCCTCCTGCTAAATTATACTGCTGCCTATAGACCATTACCCTTGTAAACAGAGTTAAGGCCTCTCTTGCTGCATTTCTCATAGAAATCTCAGAAAGACTCTAGCTCTTTGTATGGTTGCACTGCCTGCAAGGATGAGTGTTTCTTTGCAGATATCTGGAGGAAGAAGTGAGTTAACAGGAAATGGCAAGTTTGTTGTTGGCTTAAGTTGTCATTAGGGCAATTAGCTGATTATCAGGGCTCCGGGTCTGCAAACAGAGCTGTAAAAGCAAGTCCCATTGGATCCATGTGGCTCCCAAAAAGGCTCTAGACAGGTCTAAAATTCAAATAGTAAGAAATCAGCTGGAAGAATGGGGTGAATGTATGACTTGTGTTTACATTTTACATTAGTATAGAAGTCCCACACTGTGTAAAGAGTGATGATTTTAAGGTAACTAACTGACAAATATACCATTTTTAATACTGAGATATTTGAGAAGAAATAATTAGATTAAATTAATGATTCCTGAAAGCAGTTTGTTGCTACACATCTTCAGGAAATTAAAGCAAGCTCCTTTACAGGAAAGTGAGCAGTTTCTAGTACACATGCAGAAGTCACCACAAAGCATTTCTGGTACCAACAAATGACAGACATGAGATATTCTAATCATTAGCTTTTTATTTTTTTTTTTCCTGTCTTTGCAGCATCATCTATGTAGAGTCATAATTTCTGTTTCTTGCTCTTTTCTTTTTTTCCTTTTATCTGCCTTTCAATCAACCATACTTTTCATTGGAAAGCAAATAGTGAATGTGAAGAATTAATATTATTAACTTTTTTTTTTTCTTTAGTGGGAATGAATGTATTCTGAATAACTGTAGTCTGTCTGTTGGTTTTTGCTCTTTCTGTTATAACTGAAGATACGCAGTGTAGATCACGCAGAGATGCATAATTTTGAAGCGACTATGATTTTGTATAGATTATCAGGTAATCATTGAAAGTAATGCAACACAAAGAATAAAGCATCATTGAGAATTCAGGTAGAAGAAACCTGCAAACTCATTTGAGGTTTGAATGAAGCAATTATCAGGAGCCTGTAGGTTTAGATGACAGACTGTTTTTCACATATGGCAACTTTGATTATTTTTTTTCTTTTTTTTCTTCATCTACATAAGAGCTGTTCTGAGGCAAAGGAATTCTCTGACACTAAGAACATTTTGGGATGTGGCTCTAAGACGTGGCTAGGAGGATCACAGCGTGGTCGTGATGCTGTGCAGGGCACCTGCATCCTTGTAGCCACATCCCCGTGCGGTCACCTCCTGCCTCCAGCCCTGGGGTCAGCTTGCTGCTGAGTGCAGGCACACGCGCTGGTGCCTATGGCACACGCCACGGCACATGTTCACAACAGTGCTACAGCTCCAGCCACGCACAGTCAACAACCCAAACCTGACCAAACTGCCCATTTGGTCAAATTTTATCCTTAATAGTCTCCAGGTGTTTTTATTTATTTATTTATTTATTTATTTTCGAGTGAGTTGTGGTGAGATAAAGAAGCACTCGGATATGATGGGAGTAAATCAAAATGAATAAATAAATGAATAAATAAATAAATACATTTAGATACATATTGTCAAATTCTGCTTCTTCTTCTTTTTTTTTTTTTTCATGAAAAGTCAAGCTGTTAAAGTAATTTATTTAAACTGACTGAATAGGAATCTTGGCGAGGTAGGCCAGGGCGGATTTCTTTGTAGAAAAGCTGTTCTGACATTTGAATTGGAACTAATACACCAGAAAGTGAATTACAGTGTTTTCATAATTCTCATTAGACAACTCAGATATAACGGGGAGGTAGCTAAAGGACACTTGCTAATGATCAGCAGATCATCCATCAGATTCACATCCTCTCAGCTCAAATGAGTATTTCTCAAAAATAAAGTTTGGATTGTTCAAAATAAATCAGTAATTTAAATCTCACAATAAAACAGAAATGAAAAATTGTGATTTAATCAGTGAATGCAATTAACATAACGGTGTACTTCCATAGCATGCTAAAAAAAAAAAAAACCTATGAAATAGGCCACAGAAAACTTTTTGTTGATTAAGTGATTGTTGAACTGCTCATTAATTTTAAAACAGGAATAACAAGTTTCCTTGTCTTTGTAAAAGCTGGTTGACTTAAGGGAGTTAATGATATAGAAGATACTACACTAAATATACACTAAAATAAATGATTGTCTTCCTCTCTCTGCTTGCCTGTTCCAGAGTGTGATGCATGGTAAGTAAAAAGACGTACAGAGTCTTTAAGGAGCATGTGGAATTCATTGCTGCAAGAAGCTGCTGTAAAGTGGTTAGATTTAAAAGAGGGTTATTTTACAAGCAACAACACTGAGTTAAACTGTATGGAGCATGGGAGTAACGTTATTCACAAGGCCCCTGAGCCTGTCTCGGTGTTTTCAGCTGTGATAGCAGAGCATCTTGTGCAGTGGAGAGGAGCCAACGAGCATGGAGTTGTGACACACCAAAAAGCTATCAAAATGGCAAAGAAGGGACACGAAGAACCGAGAAGTATGAAGATGGTGTAAAGAAATTACAACTGGCTCAAATGCAGGCGGGCTGTGTGTGCACATCCCTTCGCTCTGTGTTTGCTCACTAGCTGCCTCGGAGCTGTAAAGGCATCAGGCCAACTGGAAAGGGAGCCCAGGAGCTGCGGTGGACGCCAGCCTGCCTTAATCCTGCCATGGTGACTCAGCTTTGGCCTGGGAAAGTTTTACTGATACAGCATAATATTTTATAAATGTTTCTTGTCGTGTGCTCTTTGAATTAGCTGACTTTCTGTTGCAAAAAACGAGGGGTAAGCGGTGGCTTGAGGACGGGGATGTAGGAGGGTTCCGTGGAAGAAGATACCATGAGGAAACCACGTGGAGACCAACAGCAGCAAAACCCACCTCTGAAAGCCTCCTCAGGGAGCCCGGCTCCCTCTCCTCTGGGGAATGTCTGCCTGCACTTTTCCCAGCCCCCAGCCACCTCCCTCCAACACTTTGGGGTGCAAGTCTCCATTCTGGCCCTTTCTCAGCCCAAAACCTCATCCTTCATCTGTTCTTTTGCCCATATGCTGTAGCTTTACATGCTCAGGGAGTGCGTACAGAGGAGGTGAGGAGCAAAACTGAAGTCTGGGGAAGGAACGAGACAAAATCTCAAATGGAAGAGATAAATAAGTAAATAAGAACTTCAGATTTAGCAGTAAGAACCAAGGAGTCAGAGAAGAGATTTTAAGTGTAGGATGGTGTGTGTAAAGAGTGGGTATTTAAATTATAAACAATCTTTTTATTGTGTTTTATTGCAAAAACATCTGTAATTGTTTTTAACAAGGAAGCAAGCTGCTCCAAGTCAAATTATGAATTGCTGGCTAAAGAATTGCAGTATTTTCCATGCAGCACATCTTAGCACAAGGTTAACCGGAAAAATCTAATAACTAAACATGCTAATTAGGAATATGCTAATATTCCTTCATCCTGAAAAATAATGTTGTAAACCCTGCCTCACTGAATATATTTACTTAGGGAAATATAGCTTCAAAAAGTACAGTTGTCTTTTTTACTTATCTAAATCAACCCACTAATGTTTAAGACTTGCCCATATCAAGACTTGCTCAGATATATTATTATGAAAAATATGGTGATAAAGTGGTTTGATATACATTATCAAGTAAACACATCTATTTTTAGAAGGAAAAGCCTGGGATCGTCTTAAAACTAAATTCTTTTTGGAACAAGAAGCAAGTTTTACATGCTCACATTGCTTATAAGGAGGCTGCAGGGAGACAGCAGGTTAAAAATTCATATGGAGAAAATTGCATATGCTGTATTCCCACTTACAAAAAAAAAGAGCTATTTTAATGTTTTGGCATATGGAGTTATTGTAGCTCACTGAACAAAAAAACCCTAGGCACTATGTTAGATACCAGACCTCTCCTCCTATGACGTAATGCAAGGAAACATACATACACAGTACAGTTATTTTAAATATAAAGTTCAGCGAACTTTCTTGTAGCTTAGATGGAAACAGAGCGTTTGAGAAGCTTTGTATGTTTCAAAGTTTTGTGACTGATGGAAAAGCCTGATTTACTGTGAGCCTTTTTGCAACTGGGGGTTTTGCAGAAACTGGCAGAGACAGAAAAGAGTGAAAATGCAGAATCGCAACGTAAAAATATAGACAAATTCTTTGTGATCTTCTATAGAACTGATGTGTATGCCTAATAACAGCAACTTCACTCCATTCTTTTCCTGTCCTTAACTAGGAACAGATCCAGATGTTGCAAGAATGTCACCACAGGGAAGCAGGAAAAGGAAGAGTGAGCGAAGCAGAAAGTGTGCGAGGTGAGAGTATACTGGGTCAAAGTGCTGAGTTATATTAGGGAGTTAGACTAGGGAGTTAGTGAGATGAGTTCCAACGGGTTGGTTAAGCCTTTTCTTGGAAGACTCTTACTCTTTCAATGTGTTTCCTTGAAACAGACAATCTATCTGTTAACATAAAATACTTCTGAACGGTTTTACTTTGCAAGGGCAAAGGCTGAGGTCCTGAGTCAGAATTCAATTTGGAATTCTGTACATTGATCTCACGGCCAGTATATTGTGATTTATTAAGAAATTTCTCAGGAGTGGACATGACATCTATTCTGTCTTGAGATGTTGGTGGAGTTAAGCATTAAGGGCAGTAACTTTTAATCAGGCTTATTTTCAAATATTGGGAACCATAATATGGAATTTAATCTTGGCCTTTAAATATACACATCCCTCCTTTTGCATCTAGACGCCTCAGAAACACCTCCTCTATCTACAAGACAGAGCCTATTTTGCTGGGATTTTTACCATTCATGCTAGTTCTTGGCTGTAATGGTGCAAAGACATAGCTGAACTCTATGTAGCAGATTTCGGCTAGGGGCCCGTGCTGTTTCTGTTCCATATACTGCTACTTTTTTTTTTTTTTTTTTTTAAATCCTAAACACTACTACATTTAATATGCAGATGTAAAATAAAAATCCTCTTTGCTAGAGATGAGCTATTATAGAACTTCAAATTGTCCCAAGATGTTTCATTCCAGAGGTATCTTAACACATACAAGGGTGCTAACATATGGCACATTGCACTTGGTTGGGAATGGTGCCCTTGACACTGTACACGTGTTCACACGAAGCATGCAGTAGCAGAAACCTTCTATCGCCCTTTATCTGGAGAATTTTCTCTCCGAGTTCTTCAAATCTGTGAGCATCTCCTGTGGCCCAGAAATTGCTTTATTTGCTAAATCCCATGATCCTCTGTCAGTCCTTAAATTTTATAGATCACATTTTCATAATTCTTCAACAAGATGGATTCAGATATGGTTGTTTTATGCCTTCAACATACTCTTCTGTAAGATAGCTATAAAGTCTTTTGGGTCGTATATTTTGCAATTATATCTTGTTTGTTTTGCAAAAGCCTCTTTTACAACAGGCTTTTTTCCCCTACTGATAACAGTGGCTCTATTCTTGCTTAGTCCATAGCTGTTGTCAGTAGCTTTTCAAGGGATCATATACACTAGGAGATAAACAAGTAAAGACAAATCAATCCAAGCAAATTAAAAACACAACAGCAGTTGTAGAGCAACAGACATCAGTCAGTCTTGCATAAAAGCAACTGGCTTCAGTTCTTCCTGCAGAGTTTATAATTCATTATAAAGAAATGTCTAGTGGAAAGTATTCTTATTTTAACCGCAATGGCCCAGTGGCTGAATTCAGTGCAGAGGAATAAGAAAATAAATTTTAGATGACATCATCAGCATTTATTATTTGAAGTTATCATCTTCCACTCTATTCTCCTCTACATTGAGTCATGAAAGTTTTTCACAGAAATACCATATAGTTGACTACTATGTGTGCAAGTAAAATCAATTCCCATAGTCTCAATGCAGACTATTTTATGACATTTGAATTTTTCTTTCCCCAAAGTGTATTCTCATTTATTTTCCCCTTCCTCATCATTTTCTCTTAATTCAGACCATTTTCCTTCATTTTTGTTTTTCTCCTTTCCCTTGTGAACTCTCTTCTTTCATTAGAGAATTTTTTCCCCCATCACAGGATACTGCATTTCCACAGGATACTATTTTCCTCTTGTTTTACTGCCTTCTGATCACTTCTCTTTAAACTGCTTTTTCACAACATGACGATCTCTCTATAACTCTCCAGAAGAACACATCTTGTTACATAATCCAACCCTGATTACCACTTTATCAGAATTGACCATGATCTGAATAATGTATTTTGTGCCAATCATAAGTAATTACTTAATGAGAATTTGGGTCTTCTGTACACGATTATCCCTAAAAAAAAACAGTAGAAAGAATGTTGCAGTTCATACCCACTCTTAGGTGATAAGAACTTCTTATAGCAGATAATGGTGACGGCCTTTCCCTATTGACTTTACAGGAACTTGCTGTTGGATAGTGTGCCAATGTCCATGCTAGCGCACTACATGACATCAGTGTCAGAGAACATGCCCTCGTGATGTTTAATGTGCTAGAAGAGATGGAGTCTATCAGTAAAAGTCCCCACAGACACAGCACACTGACAGAATATTTCAGAGCCTCCTGGAGATATGCAGGAGTCAAAATATGCTGATCCTTTCCTGTAAGAGCCAGAACTCACTTGCCAAAAACTGACCTTTTTACAGCCAAGCTGAAGCCCAGTTAAAGCATTTCAGTACTCACTCCCCATTATTAGAACTGCTGTAATGGTCCTTCCCTGTGCAGCTCTTGCCCTAGATATTTTCAATGAAAAAAAAAAAAAATCACATCTGGACTGCTATGACTTACCTTATCAATGATCTTGAGTCGTTCTTCAACTGTTGTGAAATCTCCACCTTTGGAGATGTTCAAAAGCCATCTGGACAGGGTCCAGGCCAACCTGCTTGAGGTGACCCTGCTTGAGCAGAGGGATGGGAGTCGGTCATGTCCAGAGGTCCCTTCCAACACCAACCTTTTGTGATTTTGTGGTTCAGTCAGAATTATTGAAACATTTAACCTTGCAAAACTTCGGTGTTATGATTTGTTTCTATGTCTACTTGCCAAACATCTGTGAATCGTCACACATTCACCTCACCAGCATTTATCAGCAGGAAAGATGTGAGAGGCATCAATTGCAGATGATCAAATATGGTAGTTTTCATATGTAGTTGCCTGTTCCTCAGTCTTAGAAAACCAGATGAAGTCATAAATACCTGCTCAGGAACACAGTAACCACATGCAGAATAACAAGATAAAAAAACTTAGATAGGAAGATAGAAGCAAGCTGAACACACTTTCTAATCCCTAGATTCTAGACTGTATGGATTTCTTTAAAAGACAAGGCAAAGTTACACCCTCATCAGTTCAAGTCTGTGTTTCTCTTTTGTGATAGGGTGCATAAGATCTTTTTTCAGTAGTTTTCATTATGTTTCCAGTGTGGAGTAAACAGATCAAGGCATTTGTTCTCTGCAGAACCTCTGGTAATGACAAGCAACCTGTCTGCATTGTTAAATCATCTCAGATCAGAAACTTTGTTTTCTAGCAACTAATGATCCATTGAGAGGGTTCCCAAATCAAGGGAATACTCCCATTTTAGAAAACTTCTTGGGTTAACAGATCTATACAATACTTATAAAGGCAAATATAATTATTTAACTATTTTTAACATGACTGAATATAATGTGGTAAATAATACTGGAGGAAGATCAGACCTGTTACATGAAAGGCTCATTGAAAACTGTCTTCAAGAAAGGTGCTTGTAGCCTACAATTAACAAAATGATGCTGACAGCTATTAATTGCTTGCTTTTCTTGTCCTTTACTTTCCTTTTATAGTTTTGACTCCTGGATCTTATTGTCTTACTGATTTAATCTGGATAGTGGCAAGTATCCTTTGGCTGCTTTCAGTTTATTTGCATTTTCAGGTATATAAGTAAACACAACATTGATATTAGTATAATATCAAGCATGGCTGATACAATGATAATCCTACAGTTATAATTTGTCATGAAATGTCTCATAAAATATATTTTAAATGTTATAATATGTCTCCTTAAACTCTGCAGTCTTATGACAGGTTTAGAGTAATTGTGATTATTAATTACAAGAAACATTGGTGCATTATTCAGGAGAGAACCTTGACAGTTGTTGTAGATAATGTCAAACTAAAGCACCATATGTTTCTCTCTGAGCTGGTTATGGCTAAGATTTTTACAAATACGAAAGCTTTTATAGGTCTTATAACAGATAGGTTGAGTCATTATTAATTTTTCTTTATTTCTCAGTGATGAAATCCAGGTTAGTTTCTATATCTTACACCTCTCTGTCGTTTGGCAATGCTCCTTTGAACAATTCAAATCTTAGGAATATAGAGATATCAGTGATGTTAGTTACTTTTATTATACATTTTCTTAGTCTTCTGCTTATTCAAGAAGTCCAAGAATATGCTGGTCATCACCATGAACTGAAATATCTTTGCTGTTTACTTCTTGAGTGAATTTTTCCATTTCCATTTGCTTTTCACTACCATCAAAGGATTGAGCAGTTGCAAAGCAGTTCTCTAAGGTGTTCAACTGGAGCCTGAAATGCTCAGTACTTCGGACTGTGGCATTTCATCATTTTGCAGCTATAGTAAATGATGTTCTATTACTTAAATCGTTTGTTCCAGACAACCTGTAGTACTTAGCTCTCATCTTTATGTCCTACTGTCCTTCTTTCTTCTTCTACCTTCCGATATATGGTCATCCTCCAGAGCCTTCTTACAAGGACTGCTATAGCAACCATTAGCTTTTGAAATACTGGAAAAGATCAGAAAATCAAAAATTCGAAGACACAGAATTAAATTAAACTAATAACAAGTAAATGTGTAGCAAAACACATGTACATTATCAGCCCTTGGAAAATGAAAAAATATGAGTCCACTATTCAACTATTTGAGGGGGAAAGGAATGACAGTGGCAAGGAGAAAAAAAATGCTTAATGTTGTTCAACTTTGACTGGAAAATATAATCCTCATTTGCTCTCAAAGAGTAAGAATTAAAGCCAGAAAAAATATATACATATACATATACATATACATATACATATACATATACATATACATATATATGTATACATATACATGAGAGAGAACCTACAAAGGTGGCTCCTTGGGCATGAGGAAATCATAGGGGACAGCTTGAGGCAATATTATACAAGACATATGAGGATACAGAAAACTGAAAAGCAGCAAACAGATAGAATTCACTTTATCTAATTTTAGACATCTGTAGAGTCAATGCAAAGAAATAAGCACCTTGATGATGTGATTCATCTGACATGTTTTAGACATTGACTTAAAATTGTAATTTGTGTCCTAGGCTCTGCTGACAGTGGACTAAAAAAATCTCTTTGGAATGTAATGGCAAGGTGAGGTGGCTAGTTTAAGAATAGACACCTACATTCAGTCATTTGAATCTCTCTTACAGGTGGCACTAAAGACACGTGTGAAGTGCCATTTTTGATGATTAAGAGAATTTGAAATATGCAGATAAGCTGCCTAATATGACAAAGATACCTATTGTGCCACTCCATGTCCTTCTGGAGTGGCAGCTGAAGACTCAGGATGATACCACATCTCTAGAGGCACCAAATGCCTGTGTTTGTACAACTGAATCACAGCCACAGCAATTTTCATTTGTTAGCGGACCTGGGTAAATGCTACTCCTGAAAAAAAAAAAATACAAGAATAATACAATTAAGCAATCTATTTGGAAGTACTTAAAAAAAACAAAAATATGGTAAATAATAGCATTATGGATTTGTCAAAAATGTAGCATGGTATTCAACTCCAGTTTAGATTACCTTAATTTAAGAATCTATATATGACTGTCTTCTTATCAGCTGGTGGCTAAACTCCTATTAGATACAGTGGAGATCTAATCAACATAGTCAATGGATTTGGGGTGCAATTTACTTCACCAAATAAAATATCTTCTTTAAGGTGAGCAAAAGAGTTCTCTAAGGTCCATTGACTGACTGACTGCATATCTATTGACTACAGTGAGAATTTAGAACAGATCTACACGAAGATAGCTACATTTAGGTGTTTTTAATGTCTTTAGATATCTTAATCTGAAGGTAAAGTTCAACCATAATAGTAAATCCAATTAGCATCCTTTCTATGATATCTCTCTGAATTAAATGGAAGGAAGTTGAAAGGAAATATCTTTGTTTTAGCCACAGAAATTTCGTAAAGCAATAAGCACATTATTGTCAAATAGGGAAATATGGGATTGATAAAAGTACTCTGAAGTGCACAGCTGCTAGAAAAACTATGCTTTAATAGCAGTTATCATCTACTTGCTATTAAAATGAAAGAAGACTTCAGTCAAGATGTGTTTGGGGTCTGGTAAACTGTTTAGTAACTTCATAAATGACAGGGATGATGGAAATTAAGGAGTTTATTATATTTTCAGGGACTTCTGCATAGAAATAGCTCTAAACAGAGTTCAGGATGGTGTTAGAACAATCTCTATTATCTAGAGAAAGTATCTGAGAAAAAGATGGATAAAGGCAATTGAAGACAAGTGCAAAATACTTTACCAAAATCAAGTAGTCCACTACACAAATACAAATAGGGACTGGCTAGACAGCAGTCCTTCAGAAAATAATATTATGGTTTGGTGGATGACAAGTTGAAGTCTAACTGAACTCTACTGTTGTACAAACCATGGCAGAACAAAACAATACCCCAACAGCTCACATCTGATGTGCAAACAGGACTTCAGTGTTTAAGACAAGTGAAATAATCCTTCCTTTAATTAAGCACTGATATAACGTTAATCACAGTATTCCAGTCTGAGTTATCAAACAGGATAACATTACTATGCCTGCGTCTAAGGAGCAGCCAGTATCTGACTGATACAGCAGAGCAATTCAGGCACATCCAACCCGCAAAATTCACCTCCCAAGAGATGGGGAAAGGATTGCAAGGCCTTTGAAAAAATGGCAGCTAGCTGATGCTTAAAAGCCACACATCCTATCCCACAGCTTATAGTTAAAAGGCTTGAGACAGAAATAAAGCTTTAAGAAGTACTGTGCTGACCTATTGAATTCTCTGGAAGGCTCCAGGTAGCCTTGTCCTGATTTTCTTTTTTTTCCTTTACTGTTCTGTTTCTTTAGGCTCTGTGTGAGAACACACTGGTGTCATGTAAAAATGCAAGGCCTGTTTCCTGTCTTCTGCTCTGGGAGAAAGGGGGGAAACCTTTCCCTTACCCCTTTTATGGTATGATTTCATCTGCAGATATTCCACTGAGTAATTGCATCAAAATGTAAATAATATTTTAGCTCATTTTACTTTTCTGTGGTCATCTGTTTATTTTCTAGGGCTGTGTTTGATCTTACAGGCATCGTTAATCTTAAAATTAGGGTAATCTGGGTCTAAATGCACACACATTTTTTCATTTAAAATTTTTTATCAACTTAGTTCCCAACTCAAAAATGAAGCTGTTGAGTAATCAATAACCTTGTGCACCAAGAATAGCTCTGTTCACAATTTAATGACCATGTCCTACTATAATAAAGGTAATGGCAATTTTTCTATTTGCTCTGGTAGGAATCTTATTGAGCCCTAGGATAAACAAGTTTATCTGAGGCTGGGTTTGAAGGGTGAAGATATCTTTTTTTTTTTTAGACCAGTAATATGGTTGGTAAAACAGACTTTGGGACACAGAAATTCTTCTTTAGGTCTGAAATGGATTCCTCAGATTTTATTAAACTTCCCTTTTAAAGGAAAAGGGTGATCAGCAGCACAGAGAGGACAGAAAGAATAGTAAATGTTACAGAGAGCTGGGGAGAAGGTTTTTTTTTTCTCTGCTTTGTAATCAGCAGAATGAATGCCAATTTGATTATTTAGACTGGAGTTACAATTGCTTGAATATGGTACTAAATTTATGTTTTTAGTTTTCTCACAGCCACCAGCTCAGTGATGCTCGCAGTCAGCTGTGTGGATGTGTGACCATCCTGTTTTTTTGCTGCCAGGAGGGCTGAGGTCATATTACTACCTCTCCGAAATAAACAGACTTTTGGTTCAGAATATCCTTCCTCCTAAATTTCCTCCTAATTTCTGAATGAAATAAAAAGAAAATCAGTATAATCATTGGTGTAATTTACATTTGCTATGTTTGTCTTACCTAATATAAAGAAATGGGAAAAACAGTACATTTCATCTGTGTCTTGGTAAAACTCTCCAAATAAGAATCTCAAACGCTACTCAGGATGGAAACTATTTTATACAACTCTCTCTCAGTGTGCCCCATCCTTTCTGAAGCACGTGTAATATGCTAAATATATATCCTAAAATACACTTTTCGTCAATATGTTCAACAACTTGGTTTATCCCCACCTAAAATTTGCACCCTTCAGTTTTCGTTTCTGTTGTTGTTTTAACCTACTCAAACATGTCTGCAATCAGTTCAATAGTTTTAAATGATTTTCAGGAGTGTCTATATTAAGATATCCTGTGGAAAGAAGATTGGCTAAATGAGGCAGCCATATGATGGGCCAGACCTTCTTATCTGGCGATAAGCATTACACTAATGTGTATTTTAAAATCACTATTCCTAACTTGCCAGAAGTGAAAATTCTCCTCTGGTGAAGATAAAATCTTTCATCTATTTAAAGAAATATGATTCACAGTTTGACTCCTTTACATGGTTTGGCCAAACATTCTTCTTCATAGCTGGGAATCCAACACGTATGGGGAACAACTCTTGCCATGGAGAAAGCAGATCACGTGCCTGACAGCTGAGACATGCATAGTCCATTAGGTAGTAAAACAGCAGCAGACAAGTTAGTGACACAGTGCCATTGTATATCCCTGAAGGAATATACATGTAAGCAAACATAAAAGACTGTGTTAAACAATAGCTCATGCTTCAGCTTAACCAATGCAACCTATCCTGCTGAGCGGTGGAAAAAGCTGTTAGCCAGGATACTTTTGTTATTCTCTATATTGTTTCAAGCTTTGCCACAAGTTTTTTAACCAATACAAGAAGACAGAAGAATCTTTTGAGAAAAACAGTGCTGTGTTAAGGCATTTTGGGAACTTTCATCTCCCCATGTGCTGAGTCCCATCATAATGCGAAAGTCCCCCAGTGATTTGCTTCAGGAACTATGGTAATCCTGCTCTGTTGTCTAGTACAGTCCCTAATCCGGGATCTCCTCCCAGGGGAACTGCCTTGGACCTGGATTCCCAAGCAGTGCAACCAGCAGCTTGCATCAAGCTTGCAGCAGCAAGCGGAAGAGCAGGAGATCTGGCAGCCTTTAAAAGCTTTCCAGAAACCATCCATCTCCACAGGAGATGTCTCTTGGGAAAGAAGTCTCAGTCTGGATTCAGTGTCTGGCTGCTGTGGTTTTAATTAGCTCTTGTGCTTTCCTCATGGTGCTGGTAATAGATTACGTGAGGCGTCCCACACACACCCTCCTGGGGAGGAAGGTGCCACCATCAGGGACATCTCAGGAAAAATCTGTGAATGAGCTGATAAATCCCGGCACTGATATAAATAAGTGGGTGAGTGGAAGGCATCAGCGCAGCACCCACACAAGGACTGGAGGCATTTCAACATGCAATTTAGCTCTGTGCCCGGGTTCAGACTGTCAGCTGGGCGAGGACCGTGGCACCCAGCAAGGTGTTGGGGCAGAGCACGAGCCCGACTGCTGGACAGGCTTTACCTGTCGAACACGCGGCTGATCGAGGCACTTGTGTGGGACATGGATGATTTCCCTAGTTAAAATTATTTTTGCTGGCCTGTAGCTCCGTTTGAAAGCAAGGCCCATGTCAAGAACATAAGATGATTTAAGGAAAAGGAAAAAGCCATCTGGCCTCAGATGCATGCTTTATTTTAGTAATTCTTAAGCCTACTTCCCTGATTTTTCACCATATTTCTCAATCTTGTCCTCCTCCAGGAAAATAAAAGGGAGAGAAAAAAGCAGGGGAGGGGAAAGGAAAAAAATGAACAAAGGTGTCTCTGCAACTCATTTATATGCTTTACTGCAATCGTCTTTCTTGCTGACTTATTCTACTTGCTTATTATCCTTTACACAAAATAGTTCTGCTTGACTTCTTAGTTTCCTCTTTATCTGAGATCATTTGTCATTTTTGTTTAATGCCTAATCAGTTCTGAAACCATACATCAGCTTTACCCATATTTTTATATTAGTATAAATATATAAATGTATGTATATAAACTTATACATATATAAGCAAAATTAAATTTCTAGTTGGCCAGGCCTTTGTCTTTTCAGTAATAATAAATTTAACAATTTTAAATTTTCATTGTCAGCTAGCTTGTTGGAGCTGATTACCTTCCTGCTTTCTTTGTTTAGAGAATTAAGTGGAAAAATTGGAACCATTATTAACTGAATACACAGTATCAATATTTGATGCAAGCATGACATGTTAGTATCATATAAACAGTGCTTCAAGAAAGAGAAAAGTAGAAGTTATTATGAGATGTGGAAAAGGCAAATTATGAAATATCTCAATAAGTAAGTAGCAAATGATAGGTTTCAAGGAAAGGTTTGATTTTGAAGTTGCATTTGCATTAACAAAATAATGAACAGAAAAGACTTTAGTATGTTAATCATAATATGCCTGCACTAGAAGTAGTAAAATGGTGCTTATAATTTGGACGAGAAAATCAAAGAAAAGCAGCAAAAATACAGCTTGCTCACTGACATTTTTTTTAGCTTCTGTTTTCTCCTTGTTACCTATTCTCATAGTGAAAAAAAAAATCTTATTCCTTACAAACCTAGAAACCAGTATTAAAACCAAACTAAAATTTTATAAACATTTTTATTCGAATTCAGGTGTGATGTAGAGTATGAAACAAGTTGATGTGTAATTGTTGGCCTAAGCAGTGTCTCTCGTTCCTCCTAGGCTGCAGTTAAGAGAAGCCGCTTCGAGGAGCTACTGCCAGGAGCACTTCCCTGCAAGCCTGCCAACAGGATCGAGGTAGCTTCCCGCTCCAAAAACTATTACAGGATGAGAGGAGCCATGGATTTGTGAAATCAAAGACAATGATTCACTAACCAGGCACAGGCAGAAGTTGCTCTTTTCTGGACACCAGCCACTTTGCTGATGGAAAAGAATCTCTCTCCGTGTTTACAAATGCATTTCCCTACCCCCAGGCATCTGCGTATCTTGTCTAACTAGGCAGAGCATGCTGATGACCTGCACCGGGATGCTTTGGACAGCTTCCCACTCGACTGGTACCAGCTGATGAGGTGATTGCACCAGAATGTGCAGTCACGCAGGGATTCATGGAGCAAGGAGAGCCCATAAGCTCTGGTCTATTAGCTAGAGCCACCTTCAGTGGTGGAGATGAGGTGGTGATGGGCCCAGCAGAGAGTCAGAAATGCCTACCCATGGAAGGCATTGTAGCCCCCGCCAAAAAAAAAAAAAAAAAATCAAGGATCGGTACTATCCTTCATATTTTTGAAGCAGAAACATTCAGTTTGTTGTGGTAGGTTCTTTGTCTCTCTTGGTATTTTTATTGCCTCTTCCCATGATTACTTCACACTTTTTTTTTTTTTTTGCCTAGCTGGATTTTGTTTGCTTATTTGTACTTGTGTGTGTGAGTGGGTGTATCGCACATATAAGTAGATCATTTCTGTGTTTAAAAAAATGAGGGAGAGCTGTATAAAACTTAAATAAAAACTAAAAAAGAAGAAATCCCTAAATTCTTGTATGCCCTTGTGGCTTCTAAATATGCCATAACACTTTTAATAAAAGCAGTAATTTATCTGAGTGCCCTTGACCAATACAGTCTTTCCCATAAAGAAGTTCATTACTCTGCCTCATTTTTCTGCCTTTTTATTTACACTATGACATTTCGGAAATGTCTGCATTTCAGTGGGGTTATACAGTGTATTTATAAAGTGTTTGGTGTCTTTTGGGTTGACGGATTGTATGAAAGGGCCAAAACATGACATCTAGTCTGTGGCCTGCCTTGCAGTGTGTATGGAACACACACACAAAAAAAAGGCATGTGAGCTTCATGGTACAAGAGTATCCTCATTCTTTAAATCTGGGAAGCCTGGGAAGAGGCTAGCAAGTTGTCACACAGAAAAGCAGAGAGCGCTGTATAAACTTCATTATAATTGCATTCTTTTTCTATGTCAAGAAAGGTTCGCATTCATTTCACCCAGCTTTGACCATCAGTGCTGGCTGGTTGTAGTCTTTGCAGAGCACACAACAGCTCTGCCTAAAATCTGAATTTTCCTCTGGAAATGCCTTTTGCCAGGCAGTGCATGGGGAGTCTAGCACAGTCACACAGGAAGCTTCAGAGAGCCTGAAGTCATGGAAGCTGAACAGTGAGAATGCTTACAAAGGCTAAATCCACTAAGGCCACGTCCGCATTAGTGAAATATCCCAAGCCAAGACATGGGTCCGTGGCTGCTCTTGGTGTGGTTTTGGCCATGACTAGCAGCCTCCCAGGCAACGTCTGGGCGCTGGCGTGAGCTCAATAGGCAATTTGGATAAGTGATCCCATTTTAGATGGAGGTGTATGGGGGGGAATATACGGACAAGACAGTTTAACTGCATGGCTGTGAGCCACGACGTGCCAGCTGGCCTCAGGGCTGCAGAATGGTCACTGGCCTATTGTATTTACTAAGGCAGATGCAGCCAAGAGGACTTGAGTGTTGCAACCCTTAATTGTACGTGTTCTATCACCAAGCGGAAAAAGGCAAGGCTCCCTCTTCAAAGCAGGAGGAGTGTTAGCAAAAGAAATAATCAAGGAACTCTTAGAACTACACAGCACAATATGCTAAAGTACAGAGTAAGATTTGGGCCAAATCTCCAAAAATATGTAGATACACGTTTCCATTTGCGATTTTCAGATATGAACCCTTTCACTGAGACAGGCATCCCCCTTAGGGCAGTTCTTTTCATACAAAGGGTTATTGCTACATACTTTCAGGCAACAGCTAGATTGCAAATAGTAGATGAACTAGGAATAAAGCTGAGAATTCAGATTAGTTTCTCTGTTCTTAATTAATACTTATTTATACAAAATAGAGTAGTTTCGACTGGAGTCAGAGCAAGTCTGATGCTGTAGACTGGTGGCTAGAAAAACCCTAGATACACAGCCATCAGTGCCCAAATGCACTGATGCAAAAGGTCAAGCAAATTGTCACAGTGGAAAAATTCCACTGTGGCTGTGTGGTTTTCCTTTTCTTTTTTCTTTTTTTTGGACAATAATCTATCAGCCTATATGTGAACTGCTAGGGTGGTGGAGTGCCCTGAGATGCTGGGCTGCTGCCAGGCAGACTGAAGATGTGGTAGAAAGACTGCTGGAGCCCTTCACCTGTGTCATTCCATGACAAGTTTTCAGCTAAGAACACCAAGGCAATGCGATAAGAAGGAGATGACTTAAGCACATGTCTGGGAATGGTCCAGTTCAGAACTAGAAATCGTCTCAGATAGCTGTTTGGACTAAGGTCCTGGGAAGAGTTTGTGTCTCATAGCGTTCAAATGAAGAGCTGAAGAGCTAGAGCAAAATGTGCCAAGAAAGTCTTTGGATTTAGGTCCTGTTTCATAGGCCTGAGTACTGCCTTTCTGTGCTTGCTGTTTGAGGCGAGTGCCTTTTTAAGTAGAAAACATTTTTAGGCATACTATTTTGCCCATCTAAGTAATTTGTAAGATGAAAACTTTTATTTATAATGTCAGTGCTTTATCCAGCACAGAGCTAGCTCATGCTGGTACCTTTCTCTTTAGCATTCTGAGTATTTCCAGCTGGTGACACCAAATAGCCTCCATTTCCTCATGTGGAACACTCACCAGTTGTTCTTCCCCCTCCTCCTTTCCTTTTTATTTTTGCTGCTGGAAGGATGTGGGTGATGATTTATAGAGCATGTCCAATTGGCTCTGTTTGTCTGTGCTGGCCTGCTTCATGCACACTGAGGTCAGTGCTGTATTTGTAGGTAGCCATCCAAGGAAAACACCTCACAGCAGGCAAAAATGCTAACTAAGTAAAACAAACTCAGGAATGTGATCATCTGTTTAGCAAAATTTTCAGCAGTCCTTTCCATTACACTAAGCTTTCAGTCTGGTTCTACGAATCCAGAAGTGAACACAGCCCTGAAATACCTCAGACATCTTCAAGAACACCGGAGAGTTGTTTGTTCAAGCATGCTTGCCTGGGGGGACAAGGAAATCTCCTTTTTATAAATGGGATTAGCAATAAATATATTTTAGTCCAAAATGTCCAAAGGAGAAAAAAAAAAAAAAAGTACCTTAAAAGCTACATTTTTTATTCATGTTTTAAAAGGCAAAATTATAAACAGAGAACATCTCCTGTTGCCCGTTGCTAAATGTAGAGTGGGCCCCGTTACTTACTTCTAGCATGATCGCCAAAGAGAGATTCTGCTAACATCAGGGGGAATTTTAATATCATCTGTGGAGCAGCGAGCTGACTTTTGCCTCATGTTTTTGGTAGTTGTGAGGTGGAAAGTGTCTTTCATCGTGATTCAGGGTGCACGGAGTGAAGGAGTCCTCTCCTTGGCATGCGAGCAGAGAGCGATGCCGATTGCTCTCCTGCTCCTGTTCTGGGGAGCCCCAGGGTACAGGAGAAGGAACCGCAGGAGCTGCGGTTTGGGAAGAAGTGAAGCCACAGTCACAACTTTCTTCCTGGAGCTGGCTGGCCGCAGGCAGAGGAGCAGCCTGCATTTTGCTAATGAGTGGTTCCCTTGAACAGGTATAAAGAAGAGCGCACGGAGGGTAATTAGGTGCCAGCACGCGGGGCACAAGAATTTCAAGGCCAGCAGTGCATCGCAGAACCGCCACAGCTGCGATTACAGGGCAAGCCCAACAAAAAATGACAGGTCAGCTGCCTCTGAATATCAGGTGGCATATGCAGGGCTCTTCACCAGCAGCACCCATGCCCGGCCGGCTTCCTCGCTGCTCTCTGCACTCCGAAGTCACACCGTGCCCATCTGGCAAGGCCCGCGGCTGCAGCGCGCGCCGCAATGTTTGCTTTGTGCTAATTGGTTTGTATCCAATTTCATTTCATACAGAAGGCTAGAGGGACAGCAAATCACTTGCATGTGGTGGTTTGCAGTCTGTGCAAATGCCTTTTTTCTTTTTTTTTTTCCTTTCTACCCAGCTCTGCTACCCAGCTGAAGACTTATCCTTGCAGAAGCAGAGAGTTCTTTTTTTTTTTTTTTTTTTTT
>VZSV01000126.1:2272876-2323573 GCA_013398735.1 Nothocercus julius | reverse complement strand
CAATGACAAAGTTTTGACAGATTAAGCCAAGCTGGAAAAAAAAAAGCACACACCAGCACCTCTAATTCAGCAGCTCTCAATTGCTATGGTCCAATTGTCAAAATACTTATGCAAGGAAAATTCCCTTTCAACTCAGAAAGAAAACTGCTTCAGGTAGTTCAAAGAAACTTGATGTGATTTGTTAATATAGCACTTTTATGGTCATTCAGGGAAAATGCATCTACCAGGTTCTGTAGCTATGTCAGCATTATTTAGACCCTAGCTATCACTGAGCTAAGCTAGTCTGGGACAGGCCAAAAGAATAAGCTTTTCTTTAAAGGAGACTTCAGACATACATGATAATAGGGGGAGAAGCAAGAAAATGCCAGTTACTCTGTTCTTTTCTGCATTAGATAGCAATTACACAACAAGAAGTCCCATTTTGCTAAGTGTGGCCCAGAATCAGTGGGGTATATCTGAATTTCAGACTTTTTGTGTCATCTACTCCTAGGTCGGTGGGAGGCATCTGCTAATGAACACATGGTGTTTTAGAAATGTTTCCATAATCCAGTCAGTTCTTTTTAAACTTCATTATTTTTGGCCATAGAGCGGTAGGTGCTATTGTGCTCCATGAGCTAAGTCTGGTACCACTAGATAAGAAAGACATGGATCAAATTTGCATTTTTACATGTGCAAATGAGATGTCCCCAGCTTCCCCTCCCCCTCTCTTTTTAATTCTTGTCCTTGTTTTTTCACGTCTTTTTTTTTTTTTTTTTTTTTTCGTGAAATACTTGCCAGGTGATTAAAAAGCTTGCTTTTCTTTCTAAACACCATGAAATACAATACAATGCACTGCTTTATCTGCAATGATATATTGATTTCTATGTGTTTGTAAAAACAGTTGTGAGGCCAGAAAAAACATCTACATCCTAGCGATTTCGTCCAGATTTACTGCATATATTACACCTTTTCTACTTCAGTGGGCTTCTATCTCAGTGCTGAGCAGCCTGAGTGCTCATATGACAAAACCCCTCCTCCTTGCACACATGCACGTACACACGAAACCAAAAACCTGCTTTTGATTAGCATAGCCAGCACAATGGAGGCAAGAGTGGAAGCAAGGGGAGAATTTAGGATTTATGGTGTCAGACATCTCATGTGAATGAATGTTCATGCCTTAATGTAACTAGTTGCAGATAGAAGATAAGCCTATCTGCAGCTTCTCACTGCAAGGCAGTGAGAAGAAAAGCTGCTGTTCCATATTGTGAATTTATGCACTTACATTGCATTCTTTTTTTTTTTTTCTTTTTCTTTGGTTTAACTTCTTATTTCAGGCTAATTTACTACTTATAGCACGAATCCCAAAGTGCATTGAATCATGCACACTGGCCACAGATGTGCACATACTAAGCACACATGTGGAAAGTAAAACTTCTTCTGTAGATGAGGGGAGCTTTGTCAGCAAAACGGCTGCAGGGTTAAGGGCTCTAGGCCAATGCACAACATATACAGAAAGGTCTGCCACATCTTAATAATAACGGTATTATAATTTCCTCCCATACATGTCTTAAAACATAATTTTCATCTCTATTCTGTGTTAATAGCAGATATCAACTAAGAACAACACAATATTTTAATGGGAAGAAAAATAGTATCAAAAAATGGAACATTGTTAACAAATGATTTTTTTTTCATGTTCATCTATAAAGTAATTTAGAAAATCTTTGGTTGCCTGCTGAGAATTTGAACCAAGAAGCTTAGTCATTGGAATACAGCCTCAGGAATCACTAATTCCTCAGCTTTTTTTTTTTTTTTTTTTTTTTTTTCCCTCTGAAGCTATGACCAGGCTGTTTCTTTTCTTTGTTCATACATATTTGTATAATATAGAAGATTGCACTCGCATGTTCTAAACATCCAGGCATTACAGGTGTTAAGGAATCAGATTCAGACTGCATGCAAATGGGACCACGGTGATGAAATTCAAAACAATTCTTTCAAGATCCAGTGGGATATCCATCATGTTGGAGTTTTCCTCAGTATTGGCAAAGCAACTTTGAGGATATTTATTGTTAAATATAATTCTTATGTAAAATGATTATTATGTGAAATTTACAGACCAATGTACATTCTTAACAAACTAAATTTAACACTTGAGTAAATACCAATATAACTTCAGTTATATTAGTTATTCCCACAGTTAATTCAGTTTAATCAGTATCTTTGAATGAAAATTATCTTATGTAATTCAAAATTGAATAAAGATTTTGAAAAGGGAGAGGTTTTCCTCAAAAAGCTGAACTGTTGTGGATTTAATATCTACATCAACAGTACTGGACTCCTTCACAGTTTTGCCATTATGTTACTCTCCTCCTAAACCATGTGGCTTTCAGTCTGCAGCAGCCAGGCAGGGGTTCATGAAGCAAGAACAAGCCTGTGAGGTGAACAAAACAAAATGTTCTCGGCATATTGATAGAACCGTGTGATGTTTTTATAAAGTAGATAATTCAGCCAAACAATGCTGTTTTGATTGTCTTCTAAGCATGTGAGTCCTGTGTGCAGAATGATTGTGACTGTGCAATGCTTAGTGGGTTAACTTGCAAAAGCGCATGTGTCAGCTTATTAGGAACGTGGAAGGTGAAGTTCAGCTTCTTCCCTGGCTGTGCCCTGAAACATCTTCCAAAGATGTGTACTACAGGAGTATTTTTCCCCTTGCAATTGTCTGCTTCTTATAAAACACTGAAATGCTCTTCAAGAGAAATTAAAAGCACCATGAGAACATACCAGCCACAAGAACTGAAGTCATTCACCTCCATGAGTTCCAGTCTATGAGTCAAAGTATCTATCCAGAGTAAAACAGCATCAGGCAAAGAGTATGAGAAGTTCCTGCGACTGCGCAGCCTTCTGTAGCCCAGGCAATAGAGTACTGCTTCAGTTATGCAGAATGTATATTCACATTTCTTTAGGAGCCAGTGGATAAGGTTATGCGGGAAAGGAAGGCTTTCTCTGTTCTATCTTTTTGTTTTGTGATTCCAGATTTTATTTCTTTTGCTTTTCTTAAACAAAACTTGAGCCTTTCACATCATTCATGTCATTAAGACCATTTGGGTAACATTGTCTGTTCTTACCTGGATTTAGTCTGTGGAAAGTAGTTTTCCATTTTTCAGCTGTCACTAAACGCGGTGCAGCTAAGTTCTCCTGGCATGTACCTCAGCAGAAGTGGCTACATCCCCTAGCATCTTCTAATGTGACTTAAAATAGAACTGCCTAGGTCCTACTATAACATTATGAATAATCTTACACTGCAGAACCAAGGAAATATTACCTTACTTGCATCATAATTTTGGCAATACCTAACCAGCACCTAAACGTAAGCATCTGTTAATCCTTTTAAATTAAAATCTATTATTCTTGTATAGCTAATTGTGTTTGTTGCGTGCCTCTGGAGATTTCTAATCTGCCAAAGTTTAAGCAATGTGAGACATATATCTATATATTCGTTTCAGGAGGCTCTCCAAAGCCTCCCCCTCTTTCTACTGACAATAGAAAAGACTAAAGTAATTTCTTCAGAAGGGCTGCTTCACTCAACTCTTAAACATTAGGTATAAACCAGGAGTCTATTTTAGGCAGCCTGAACAAATATGATTTCAGAGTCAGATTTAATATCAAACTATGGATTCAGTGTAAATAGCATTGAAAATTTTCCCTAAAGTTTAAAACACAGTTTTGCAACATGATTTGGTTATTCTGGACATGGATTCCCACTTTGAAAAATGAAACTCTGGCATTTATAATTTCATACTTTTAGTTCTGTGGTAGCTGTACCTGTAAATTAAAAAAAGATATTGGGCTTTCAGATCTGTCTTAGATTTTATTAATATGATGTTGGCTATAATGAGCTCTGCCAGATTAGTACTAGCTCCCTGTGTTTGGCTGCTGAAATACAAGAAATATCTCCAATGATTTATATCAAAATACTCAAATAATTACCATTTTTCGCTATGACAACTAAAACTGTAATATGGAAGCAATGCAGACTATGGTGTGGGAGGGGACAGCCTCCTGTTTTCTAAATAGAATGTATTTTTTCCTACAAACAGAGAAATGTTTCTGGTGGGAATGAGAAGGAATAATTATTGGGGTTCAGATAGTATATGGTAAATGGAGTAGAAGGCCAGCAGGATACTGTGGCCCTGATGGTTGAAACATTTTTTTGTATTTATCAGACTTTCCTCAGGCTTTACTCAGATAGCTTTGGGCATGGCATGGTCTCTGTGGGAGCTGTGTTCATCCGGGCTTTTCCCTTGGCCTTGTGTTGGCCAAGGATCCCAGGGCGAACTCTCTGCGAAGGCATCATACCACATTAGGCCATACATACTAGGACGGCAGGAAGCAAAGACCATAATGGACAATGTATACAAGTACTCGCACACCACTGATAGCCAACATGGCAGGTGGACAGTGAGAAAACTCACTGCTAATGACAATTTGAGATCACCAATGAGTATTTAAAACATGTGCCAAAAGAGAATAGGCTGAGTGGAAATGGCATGTAGGAACTCATTTATGTTCTCAGACAGCAGCTTGGGGATGGCAGGTGATGATACCAGTCATGTGGCTGAACCAGGGATATGGAGTGGTCAGCTGGCCTTGTAGAGAACAGTGTCATGATGCTCTCAGCACAATGGATACAGCTCTTCCTTCTCCTGAATCCTATGGAGCCAGCTAGCTATTGCTATTAACTTTTCCAGACCACTAAGACTAAACTCCAGCAGAACTGCTGCAATGAAATCAGGATGGATGCCGGGAGATGTGGTTGATCACAGGCAGGACCTTGCAGGCTTGCAAGCCACCTGTTATTCTCACAGGAGCCCTGAGCCCTATCACTGTAGATATTGGCCGGGTAGTCTTTATAAACAATCAGGTAGGTAAAAAAAAAAAAAAAAAAAAAAAGTGGCCTTCAAGCTGTTGACCCTACAGTCTTGCTGACCTCAGGTCCTTTTCTGTGCATCCTCAGAAACACTAATTTTTGATTGGGCTAAATGGCTTGATGCTTCTGCCAAGCCTCCACCACACCAGGATGCAGAAGATAGGTACCCTTTTCCCTGGCTTTGGACTCTGTAGCATTGGGATTCTTACTTGTCCTTGCTGAAAAAAAAAAATATGAACCCCACTCTTTATTTAAAAGAAAAAGTAAATATAGTGAGCCAAGGCTTTCACCCAAGACTGTAGATCCTGCCATTTTTAGAGCTATCTTTTTAAAAGTGAGTGTCGTGGCTCTTTAGATCCTTGTTTGATCTGGGTCTTAATCTAGGAGCCTCATTTTCATGAAAACCTAAATTTGCTGATTGATACAGCAATCTCCATTTAATCATTCACACTACGGTATTTCAGGTCTCCTGATATTTCATTAAGCTCAGAACAGGAAATAACTGTTACTGTGATGGGGTGATACAGGTAATAACTGTTGATAGATGTTGACTTTAATAGCAACGATAGGCTAGAATGTAAATTAACGATCTGTGTTGAGCAAGGAACTGTGCCCCTGAAAAGGGTTAGGAGGGAGCCTGTGTTAAGTCACAATCTGGCTTAAATGAGACAATTTTCAGAAATCATCTGTGCAGCCTGGTTTGATGGGGCATTAGCAGGGGCCTTAGGAAAATCTGATTGCTGTGGTCATGCACGAAACTGATTGCATTGTGCTGTCTATAGACATAAATAAGCTAATTTTAAGTACATTCATATATATCTGTATCTTGTACATAAAATCATTTGGCCATATATCATGACTTTATTCTAAGTCTCATGATATTTTGAGATGGGGGCTTCCACTTGGGATCATATAAATGCTTAAGAATCTCATGCTGCATGTTTTTTAAAAAGAAGTGCTTATTTAAGTCAAAGAGAAAAGCTGAAAAATGTATGTTGGAGGTGATCAAATGCTAATAGGTAATAAATCCTGAGAGAGAGGAAACACTTCTCAAGACAGTTTCTGTAATTTTGGAGGCCCAATTAATAATTTTTGAGTATTTGAAGTGGCAACATTGATACATAGGTACTGGTAAAAAAAAAAAAATTCTTAGGTGTATACATATTTGAATCTCTCAATTTTTTTTTTTTTTATTAGCACCTACTATAAATATACACAGATTTTGAACAGTGCATGCAGTTTTATATAGCAGATACGAGTATGTATAAAGAACTTATTTACCTCCTTTGTTACAGAATGAAGTTTGTATCACTTGATTCTGAGGAAATTTATTTAGTGTCCAAACATTTACTACATTTATCTTTATTTAACTCCACTTATTTTATCTTCATGTAAAATAAATAATAAATAATAAAATAAATAAATAAATAAATAAATTCATGTTTTTAACTAAAGGACGAATCTTTCTCAAGCATTCTCTTTCCTGCTTCAAATATGCAAATTCAGAAAAAAAAAATAACTATTGAAATTATTTTCTACCGTTTTGTTTGCAAAAAGTCTGGTTTAGTTAGCGCAGAAGATGCGATGCTGGCATAGAAAGATGGGTCATGCTTTCTGACCCGGTGGGCTTGCTACCACCCTGGTGCAGTGCAAGCACTGGGAACAGCTGAGGACAAGTTTCTGTAGTTCTCTGAGCAAGCCAGCTGGACTCAGCCCTGCAGCTTCTCAAGGCTGTAGCACATCACTGATTGAGTACATTTTTCCTTCTGTAACAGTCAGGGCCCCTAACGTAGCTGGGCTTCAGCAGGACCCCTTGTGCAGCAGGGCAGCCCCCAGGAGAAAGTCCCGGGGTCCCGCTTAGCTCAGGCAGTCCAACAGCCTCTATCCATCACAGCATTTGCCTCCCAGTTGTTTAAGGTCCCTTTGAAGGTTCAACTGTGGTGCTTGGAGGGCACCCAGCAGCTCAGGTTGTTGTTGCCAGTTGTAAGACACCGCTACTCATTCCGTGGGGACATTTTGCTTCTCTGTGAGGCAGCAGATACTGAATTGCAATAGCTCAGTTTGACATTAAACTGGAATTTTACCTGTATCTTGTATCAACTAGAGACACCAGCTCTTTTTCTGGAGGGAGGCTTCTGCCTTGCTTCCTTCCTTCCTTCTCCTTCCCTCCAAGCAGCTTGGTATCCTGCTCCTTGCTGAGCCTGGCTTCATACCACATTATTCAGAGCACTGTATGGACACGTATGGAGCCAGACTTTCTGATGCTTTACATCTTGTGTGCTTACTTACACCAATGCGAGTGGATGAGGAATGCTTCTGTTCTGTTTCAACAGCATTTTAAATCCTACAGTAATACAAATGAGCACACAAGACGGAGGGCAACGGCAAATCCAGCCTGTAGTCTTTCAGCATATGCCTGTTGTGTGAACAGATAGGAGTTTGACTGGACAGTACTAATGGCCTTTCTTTATTTATTTTCTTTTTCCTGCCAAGGTTTTCATTAAGAGTAAAGCACCACAATCAGTTCTTTGAGGCACTTAGGGTTTACCAAAGCTTCTCTGAAAAATAGCAAAGTAGTTTTGATTTTTAGACTTGCAATTATCTTCACAGATCAGTCATAAGGCTGATTTACATAAGCTCTGAGAACAGATAGCTCCCATCAACTATAATTGGAGCCATGGGTTCCTATTCTGCAAAGTCCCTCAAATTCTATATTTTGAACAGCTAAAAGATAAAGATCCAAATTTAAGTACAAGTGTAATATTTAGACAACTGTGTTATTCAAGTCATAGGAAGAAGCAAAAATATTTCTTCAAGCAGGGCAAAAAGCAAAGACCAAGTATTATAGTCTTTATGAAGATGTGTTTCCCCCCCACACCTTTTTTCCTTCCAGACAATTTCAAATTAAAATAGAACTGAAAGGGCCTAAAATTAAAAAGCAGCAAAAAGGTTCAGATCCCCTTGTTCAGTCAGTTATTGCCTTCATAAATCAAAACTAGACAGCAAATGAATTGGCTGTACTTACATTGTTGTTTATTTGCCATGCAGTTATGGGGCCACGGCAAAGCAAAACAAGAAGATCATTGTTTCAGCCAGACCTAGAGCCTTTAGGCTTATCCCCCACTGTCTCTTCTAGGTTTCTGGACAGCATAGCAAGAGCAAGAAGCAATGTGTAATTTGTCTGCTGCTCTATTTTCCCTCACTCTCAAATCCCTGATTGACTTCACTGAGATATAGAGGGAGGCAGTTTTGTCATGTCAGTTTTGGAGGAAGTCACCTAGCAAATGGCACCCCTGATGAAAAAGGGTCTATGTCACAAAAATCACAGTTGTTCTAAAAGCCAGAACTCGCAAGCATTTTTTGAAAAATAATGCAATTTTAAACATCTTCAGTGCAAACGATAAAAGCAGGTCGATCATTGGGCACTGTTAAGCTTTCTGACACCTTTTTATGACTTCTATTTAATGGTTGCTTGACATTTAGCACTGAAATGAAAGATGGCATGGGCAAGTTAAACATACAGACAGGTAAGATGAATTGCTCTGTCAGAATGCTCCTCTTCATCATCCCCAAGAAATTCTGCAATTAAAAAAAAAAAAAAAAAGTTTACTTACATGAATAAAATGGGAGACACCTTCTGACAACACTATGAAAAATTCTGGTCTTTGTTATGGCTCTAGCCTTCTCATTATCCATTCTCATGGGCTCTTGAAGTTTACTCAGCTCTCACTGAAAGATCAGGACCTCTGAATCCATGAGTTGCTCCTTTCAGTTTTTCACACCAGTACTTTCTATTTCTCCTTTAATGCATTTGGGTCTCCAAAACATATGGATGGTTTTACTTTGCACCCCCATGAGTGATAGCCCGTTATTGTCATAGCTGCCAACTTGCACGGAAAAATCCCTAAGTGTAAAACTGTAGCTATTAATACAAATATACAAACTGCCATGAAGGAGGAATACAGTCTCCTCCTCATGCCTTGGCAATCCTCCTCCTCCAAAAAAAAAGCTTTATTTATAGTATCTTCTGCCTTAGTTGCTTTCCTTTCATAATTAATTGAATTAAATTTGTTGAGATTATGTACCCAAAGCAAAATCAAAAAAATAAAGAAAAAAAATGCTCATCACAAAAATTCCTCCACGGAGTTCTGAAATATATGTCACTTGTTTTGTGCTTTTGATTATGAGGGGAAAATGTATTTTTTATAGATGAGCATCCTCAAGCAATGAAAGCTATGTTGAAGAATTGAGGGAGGAACAGGACATCACTGTTATTTACTTATTTTTAAGCACAAAGTTAGAATGACATCTCAAGAGTAGGTTCTCTCCCTTTAGCATATGGTAAATACCAAAACTGACTTGAATGGATTCATTGTGGATTTTCAGGTAGTTTAAGTGAAAACATATTTTTCCTTAAATATTAAAACATGCTCATTAAACTTTCTCTTTACTGTTTAACTGTGTTTATACCTCTCCCTTTAGCAGTGCCACACTGTCTAGTGTGTCTTTTTTTTCTCTCAAATAGCCAAAGTTATGAAAAAAACAGAAAGTAATTTTACTGTTTGAAACCCCATTATGCTTGAAAAAGAAAAATAAACAACGCCAAAGACAAAACCATTCCCTCTGCATTCACTCATCAGGATGAGAGAAAATGAACATTTTTGTACTTAGGAGGCTGTATGAAGCCTTCAAGCTCTGTGACACACAAATAGCAACAGATTACTGGGTCAGTTCACACGTTTTCTGTTGATATTACTCAGCGTGATACCATGCACGCACATTTTTCCAAGTATTTCCACCAATTTGCCATTTCTGCTTCGGACCTGCCTGTTTCCAAGCTGGTTGGAATTACTGCAGCAAAGCAGCAAACCCAGCACCACGCGGCGTGCGCAGCCCGGAGCAGGCACCCCGCACGGACCCCGACGTACAAGTGGTGGGGATTACTGCTTGCGTGTGGTAACGTCGTCTGGGCTCGCTCGGGTCACCAGTGGAAACTGCAGGAGCTAAACCGATCGATTTTGTCTGAAACGGATTAAGGAACGCTACTGCTAGCTGCGCTGCCAGCAAAGCTGTGGAGGCAATAGCTTTGGCAGGCGGAAAGTGAAAAGTAATTGCGAGGTGTGGGGGGAGAAGTGTATTTCTCTTGCGCGGCTGGACCTGGAGGAGACCATCTGTCAGCAAACCGGATTGCTCTGGAGAGCTGGAGCAGCCCCGCGGTGCTGGGAGCGGAAGGTTTCCTCAGCTCCCGGTGTCCCTGCGCAGACAGACTTGGAGCAGAACAGTCTTGTTCGTTCCTGGTCGCAGACAATACCCATTCAACTGCATGGAAATATTCCCGGCAGCATGAGCACGCTGCACGGCCCCCGGCTGCTCCTCTCACAGTGCTGACAGGGACCAGTAGTTACTGCGGGCTCTGCGGTTAGGGCTGGAATCCTGTCGCTGGTTTCACTAGAGAGAGGCAGGGAACCGGGCGCAGCTGGTCCTGGGCGCAGCTCTGGACCGGGCGGTCTCTGTGCGAGCAGCTCCCCAGACTCCTCCAAGCTCCTCTGGGCTCCCGCAGCATGGCCGAGCAGCGGGACAGGGAATCTGCCCGTGATCACTAGCACCTGACACAGGCTAGCTCAGATTTCCAGCTCGAAGGTGCACTGCTTCCGCAGGCCAGGACCCCAAAGCCCTGCCGTGCTCGGGTGACATGGAGGGATGGCATGAGGGGCGCCTGGACACCCCTGGCATTGCGGCACCGCAAAATCCCTGCATCCCGCATCAGGCTCCAAACCGTGCCCGAAGCTGGACTGGCCCTGCTGCCGCCGCAGCCCGCTGGGGCCCCCAGCATCCTCCACAGCGGGGGCCCCTCTGCTGTTGATCTTGACCTGTTGGACCCATCCGTGGGACATAACGGAGGCTTCTCACGTGCGCCGGGACCGGGTTTATTCCTGGTGAGCACAGTATTGCCTGACGCTGGAGACGCATCTTGTGCAGGTTCTCTTTTCCTGCGTCCTCCATAATGCACTTTATAGAAACGCGTCCCACAAAGGAGAGTGGGATCTCAGAAACAAACGAAAAATTAACCCAGCATGTTGCGGCAGCTTCTCATGCACGACAACTACAGAACCAGCCTTCACCATATGCTAAAAGTATCATATATTTCTTATACCTGTGGGAAAGATTTTTCTCTTATACATGAAATGGACTGTATTACAAACAGCTTGTTAAACGTGTGACAGATCGGCTTGAAACGATGGTTCTTGTACTCTACAGGCCTGCACATTTGCTAATAAACTGACTACATATACAAACAGTCTGTTCCAGGGTTTAAGCTCCTATTACACTGGTTCATGTTTCAACATGCAGCCACTCTGTAGTTTGTGTTTTCAGCAGAACGAGTAAGTGGATGCATATGCATTACGATTCCAGACATCGCTCCATACCAGATGTGGTGCCTTTATTTTTAGTACTGCAGGAGTGTCTGCTGACCCTTTCTCACCCCATGTCTAATGAAAGATTGACTGCTCTGGGTTTTCTTATGGTGAATTATATATTAGAGGACAGTGGATTTAAAAATTAATTCAAGATTAATTTAGGGATGACTGCACATGGAATTATTTGGCCAACAGATGAAAAATGAAAATTTCACTACAAAGAAAAAAAATTGTAGAAGTGTCAAATTTTAATCCAATTTTCTATAAAGAATGATCGTGTTCTGAGACCCTTCTAAGGACTACAATTAATCATTCAGAGTGATACCCCCTTTCCACTTGCTATGCAAGCTCCCCTCTGAGCCAAAGCACCCTCCCTGCTCCTCTGAAGCGGGGATTCATGTGCTTGGTCAGTAAAATAAATTAGCACTGTACCAAATGATTCCAAATTCAGGAAAACACAATAGCTGGAGCATACACTTAAGTGAAAGGAGACACAGCTATTGCATGGACAAAAAGAGGAAAGAAAGAAAAAAGAAAAGAAAAAAAAAGTACCACTTCTATCCAGATTTACAGCTTCTATGAAGGCTTGTAACTTTTTAGGCAAATGAGAAATGAATCAAAAGCCAGAAAATGGATCTCTTTCATTTGAGGCTCTGTTAAATTTTAATGGCAATGTTAGATGTAGTACAGACACCCCTGCTTCACTAAATCAAAAGGAAATACAAAGTCAACTAAATTCTATCTTATATGTTCAGCTGTTGTGGGATTTTTGTATTAAATAAAATAAGAAAAGACTGTAATGAAAAGCAGGCTAGGAAGATGGATGCTAGGAGCTCACCTTACTGACTAAGAAAACAAATATTGCATAAAATGAATAGTCCTTTTTAACTAGTAAAGACTGAACTAAAGAAAAACCTCCACTTGTCATGAGTATATTCTCCCCTATTGATCCGCTTCTGTTTTATCTATTCTAATATTACAGAATTCTTATTTTCTGTAGCAATTCTTGTTTCCTGGACATAGTATGCATAGAGGGTGAAGAGAGAGAACAGAGAAAATGCACCATGTCCTTTAACTGGCAGACTGACCTCCAAGAATAATTTTAATGTATTCTCATATGCACAATTTATTTTCTATCAGATCTTAAAAATTAGCAGTGTCTACTTTTCAAAGTGGTGAGTGAACTACAGAGCCTTATGCAGAGGGAGCTGTAAGCTGAAAAGGACTGAATAAAATTGAGTATGCTTTCCATTGTGGAACATAGAAAATTTAAAGGCCTTGCTGCTACGTATGAATAGTATTGAACACCCAGGCTGTGTTAAGGACAAATTAACTGGGCAACCATGGATGCAGGATAAAAATTGTGTAAAATCAAGGGCTGCAGACTGCAGGAGCATGGCAGCTAATCTGCATAAGCTCTCCCTATGTCCCTGCCTGTTATGTAGCTCTCTCAGGCTTGTTACCTTACTAGAAAGGAAAACATTTAAAAAGGGACTTCTGCAGGTGGGCTGATTTCTTGCTGAATCAGCAGTCTTGATACGAATTGATTTCTGCATCTTCCACCTCGTGAAAGCTAGAAAATGTTTTTAATTGAACATGGCCTTAATTTACAGGACATACTGGGGCAAAAGACAAAAGGCTGGAAATGGCAGCAAATGGATGCTGCATTATACATACCATAACAATGATAAGATCTTTTATATATTGACACCTAATGGCTATTTATTATGCATCACTTACTAGAAGACAACATATATGCCATTAATGTATATAATAGACACATAAATGCAATAAAATTTAATTCTGCAAAGTAAATGCAAAAGGCTAAATATATAGAATATGTGCACTCTCTAAGTATAAGTTGAAGAAAAACAGGACACTATTGTTCCCATGTTCAGACACAAATGACACTAGAAATTTTTTTGATGATAAGATCACCAGGTTTCAAATTGATCTGGTGAAGTTCAAATACATATATTTTCATTTTACTGGATGGAGAAGGACAATTCAGCTAACTATATTTTAGTGGATTCTTTTTTTTTCATGTTCCTCACAGAATTGCAATAGCCGTTACATTTAATTATAGTCAAATCTTTTTTGAGTGTTTAGGTAAAAAGCGTATAACAAAAATCTCTTCTCAGGTGTACAAGATGTATAAGAGGTCTATTGTCAATAGCCTTGTGTGACGTGTGAGGATCAAGTGTTTCCCTATAGGTTTCCTTTAGGAAAACTCATCTCCAGAGACTCTTAGTCCAATGCTGGCATGAATTTTACCTGAAAAATCTTGCAATTTAAATGTATTACTGCCAAAATTGATTTCTTCTATCATTTTGGGGAAGTTTAGTGTTCTTGGATGAAAGCATAGGTACTTATTTAGGAATGTACTGATCTTTGCAAAGTATCCTGGAAAGGGGAAAAAAAAAAAAAAAAAGGTTGGGTATGTGGTCAGTCTTGTAAAATTAACAGCTACCGCATCCGAAATGGTTTGAGACGTAACATCATCTGCTGAGATGAGTGCAGGGCCACGAGCCAGGAACTCCTGAGTTTTATTCTGGCTCAGCTCAGCTACGAGCTCACTTTGCAGCACAGGGTAAGTTTGCAGTCCAGGGGATAATGATTACTTTGTTTTTGCCTCATTGACTTAAATGTTTGTATTCTGTTCTTTCCTTTTTAGTTTTTATTCCAGCCCATAAGCTTATGAGGCAAGGACAGTACCTGACTGAATAAGCATGTATTCTGGAAGGGATATAAATCTGCAGGCTTGAGGGCAAAAGCTGGTCTGTAATTCTAAACAAGGGAAACTTTGCTTCCAGGCAGATTATCTCCAAACTGCCAGCTGTAGTGTTTCTTTGTCTGAAGCAGCTGGTACTGACCACTCTTGGAGATAGGATACTAGGAGAGATGGATCACTGGTTTGATCCAGTATGGCAATTCCCAGGCTCTTCTACAGTGCCAATTATATTACTGGCAGTCAAAAACAATAATAAGATTACTGAGAGGAATTTAACTAATGAGATCAAATAAAGAATCAAAATTTGGTGGGGAAGGGAAGGTCACTATATTGCCAGATGTCCACAAGTTATTGAATCAAAGGAGGATTTTTTTGTTTGTTTGTTTTTTTCCCCCATGGTAATTTTAACTATAGCTTTTCAGAGCCTCTACTTTCAGAAGCTTTCTAACATAATTTTAGAGAGATCGATGGCTGCGTAAAATAAAGCTTGGGAAGAAGGATGACATGTAATTAATGGAAGTGAGGGAGAAGTGGGAGGAAGGAGTAGAAAGTTTGTGAAAGTTTGCAGGCTGGAAGTGTGCAGATTGGGAAGTGATGGATGACACTGAATTGCATAAGAAGCCACAAGCACGGAGGCAGGAGGAAGAGAAACCTTGCTGCTCTCTCCTCAAAGAGTACATTATGCAGTGTGCTTCCCGACAGCAGAGTCTGGGAATTAAAATGATGCCAACAGTTAGAAGCCAAAACCTGGGAACAGCAACACACTGAACTCCCTCTGATAGGAATGGACACTTGGAGACTGTGAGCGCTGAACAGATTTAAGCTTTGATTAGAGGCAGCAGCTCTTGTTTAGCTTCACCTTCCTAATAAATTCTGTTGGCAGAAAGGACGGGGAGCCCCGGCGCTGCTGGAGTGGCGTTAGTCTGTAGGTTAGAGCACTGCGGTCCCAGATGGCCGAGGCAACGCCAGCTGGTAGCACTTGGACAAAGAGTCCAGTCTGATGAAACACAGCCTGACAGCTGGTATCAGATGCTGGAGAATTGTAACTTTCAGAGAACGTGTTGCTATTGGAGTCATGACAGAAATTTCAGGGGGGGAAATATTAAAATTTGGGAGATATTAGAAGAAAATCTCATCTGCTTTGAAAGGAGAACTCAGCCAGGCTTTGCTGATGTTGCCGACTGAGGAGATGGTCTGCATTTTCTAAGGGCCTATTTACACTACCAAACTGGAGGAACTTAGTAAAATTTCTTGTTCAGAGGAATCATTGTCAGGTTCCAAAACCAAGCCTAGACTTAAGGTAATTAGCTCATTTGCTATCCAGTGGATTCTGTTGCATTACTGTATTTTTGGCTATATGATTCTGAGATAGTCCCTTCCTTGTTCTCAGAGTACCGAAGGGACAAAAATTCAAGAATCAAGCCTTATAAGGATTTACAAAATAAAAGCCAACATTTTTGACTGCACCTAAAGATTGACCAGAAAATCCGGATCCATATCATGAAATGACTTTAAGGAAATATGTTTCATGGGTATGAGGCTGAATTTTGTGTTTGTGTTTCTGACTGCTGAAGTTTGTAGACTTAAGTGAATTGTGTTGTGGACAGTGAAATTTAGAGGTGCCCAAGGTGTGTGTAATAGAAATGGAAGACAATTTTGATAGAAAAATATCAGGGCTAGGCATAGATGAAAGAACAGAGCAGCGTTTGGCTGTCCTTACGCCTTGACCATGAGAACTCAGGGAGGTAGCCCACATATCCTCAGGTACTTTCTTTGCCTTATTTTTAATGCCTACAAGTTAAGTATCAAGTCTAAACTCATCATCCAGGCTTTCTCAGTAGCTAGTGTAGGGAGTAAAACATGATTCTATTTTAAAATACCTTGTATGAACTGTCATGTGAGATGATGATTTGAATCTCCTTTGAATATAGAGAGTTTAGATGGCCAACCCGGAGTGGATGTTTTCAATGCCTGGATAGTTAAAGGCTGGGTAGATCAGCCCCACTGTGTTTAAGATGATCCCTCTTGGCACAGTTTCTTATCCTCTAGGTTAGGTGAACTCCTCCCCCCAGTCCCCAGCACATTATTACTGTGTCTCCTATCTGCCGACAACCAATTCTATCTATGCATTGCAGGAAAACTAGCACCTTACTTAAGACTGAGGATCCAGTTACAGTTGTAAGCACTGAGATATCCAGGCCTTTTGTGGATTCATGTCTAAAGATCAAGGAAATAGGCCCTAGAAAATCTTAGAGTAGATTAAAAGACTGGATGAAATGGGAGCTATAGAAATCGGTGTCAACACTGAAGCACCAAGCCCCTCACTGTCACACATGATGATGTTACATATAAATTCAGTAAGAAAACTGTTTAAAAATGGAATAATCATGGAAAACATAAAGAGGATTTTTTTTTCACTTCTGTATATTTTAGTAGGAAAGACTTTCCATGTAGTAAATGTATACACTCTTCTATTTAATTGTTTGGCTTTCATTTTTTTTGAGGCTTTCTGTTTCATTCTTCTTCTACCTTTTCATCTTTTCCATTTGACCTCAAAAATGAAAGATAGAACACAAATGGCACAACTTAAAAGGAGCAATGCAAGCAACTTATAAAATGAAAGCCTAAAACACAAAACATTTTGTTTTCCAGTTTTGCATTTAAAATATTCCATAAAAGATTCTGTATTAAAAAGGTTGTTTTCAATGTGTGAAAGAAGCCAACAAACTAACCTTACAAAACAAAATAATGGATGATATTGGAGATCCTTTCATCTCCTTTAAGAGCATTGTTAGAGCAAAAGGGCAACCTCATTCTTCTTTCAGAATTCTAAGGACACAGATACTTTAATTTTCCTTGATAGGGTCTAAAAGCAATGAGATAGTATCCAAGACTCAATCTGAGAAAAGCAACACAAAAACACTTACTCTCTTTTCCATCTGTATTTCATAATTACTCTGAATTACTCTGAGTCAATAATCAATGCCATTTATTCCAGTGAAAATTATTTAATGGCTTAGAGCCATCAAGTTGCAACTCGTTCAATAACTTGCATGTATTTCCTCTTTCCCCTTTCCCTCTCACTGATTTTCACATACACCCACTGACTGCATAATGTTTCAAATTAAAAGGAAAAACTGAGGGCAGGAACTGTTACTTGTACATCAGTTTATAAAAGTCCTAATTCTCATTGGTGCTTTTAAATGCTGTCTCAGCTGTAATAAGAGCATAGTAGTATATTTTTTGTTCACTTAGAGGAATGAAATATTTATCACTTTCATTACTGAATACATCTGGGAAACTGTGTTTTTCTTATCTTTCTTCCTTTTTTTTCTTCACTGAAATATGTTTTTTTTTTTTTTTAAGTTCTATTTTTTTTTTTTGTTAATCATAGTGACTTTATGGGAACCCCTGTGCTGCCCTGTATTTTATCAGACCAGAAGCGCAGCTGAAAAAGCAACCACAGAAAATGAGGTTCTAACACGAGAAACGGGCACTTAGCAGAGCTCCCTTAAGCTGCACAATTAAAAGAGCTGTCATTTTTCTTACCAGTGCTTGGCAGTGGGCATCAAGCCGCCACTTGGAAAGGGGCCAGCGCTACCCACCATTGACCGCCCTTCCAGCAGATGCACATTTGCCAAAGTGTGCAGTGAATGAGGTGAAAATGGAAGTGAAAGCTGAGCAGACCTGCAAAAATCAGCACTCACCTTTGCATTGCTAAAGGGCTCAGCAAAGAAAGGTGCAAGGGCCCCGGAATGCTCAGATCCGCCTGGGAATGGCGCAGGAACCAGGGCCCTCCTGGGCCCGGTACAGGCCTCCAGGCAGGTATTGTCAGAGCAGGCTGCAAGCAGCAGCAGGGAAGGCAGCATGAGGAGAGTGATGATGGGCAGCAGCGTCCAGAAACCCTGGGAGGAGCCTCACGAGCTGTGCGAGGAGATGCTCTTTCCCTCCCTCTTCCCCAGCATGAGCACGCAGGACAGGTGTTGGGGCGCTCTGATGTCTCTTCTTGATTATTTATCTGATGAAAAATAATGAAAGGGATGATCCTCAAGAGTCTTTGGAGATTCCATTAACTCTGCAATTTGAGCATATTGATAAGTTGGTGATTATTTTGAAATGAACTGGAGAAAGTGAAAGGGAAGAAAATGCTTCTAGGAAAGGCCTGTTTCATGTGCAGAGATTTTCAAGCTTAGGTAATATTTCAAGTGTATCAAAATACAGTAAAAAGACCAGAGGTTAATTATACTGGCATGATATCTGGAACCACATTATTATAATTCTCTTGGAAAGCACTATGGAGCATATGGAGCGAATGAGGGGCCTATGCATGCGTAATAAGTTCTGTATGGAGATAAGGTGAAGGAGCAAGAGCTCTCTTGTGTGTAAGAGGCACTAAATAAGGGGAAGAAAATGATTTAACTACTTGATAGACTAAGTTTGTACATAGTAACATATTCAAGGTGCCCTATCCTTTAAACAGTAACATACATAAATTCACTCACTGACGTGATTCATCTTCATTTCATGCAGCAAACACCGTTGCAAATTGTCTATGGAGCAGATGCTGGAGAGTTTGCTCCTCACAGACATGCTCGCTTTGCTTTGGAAGCTTGATGTTTTGTGCTGTGCAAAACCATTAAGTGTTTGCCTTGCAAAAGTGCTTCCCTGTTACTGCATTTTCCCTTTGTTATCTCTAAATAGCTTTCAGTGTTTCCTGTTTTCTGTCTCTTCACATTTTTTTGTGCAAGGATACAATGAGAGTTATCCTTAGTAATAGACAGCATGTGAAATTAAAAGACTCCCACAAGGATATTGCTCAATTCCAAAAGGTTCTGCTGCTGACTTCAAAGGGTGGACAGTAGCTCACTTATTTTAAACCTAATTCTTGTCTAATTTTTGTTATCTCATCTAAACTAATCATATAGGTCTCTTCTACAGTAAATAGAGTTATGCTCTACCAAAGATTGAATATTAGACACTGATTTTTGGATGGCCTGAATTTTCATATGTGCTCATTTTTTTTCTACAAAAAGATGCTTAGACATCAAAATGGGACAAAGTAACTAATTTTTAGATAGTTAAAGATAGGTGTAGTGAATCCAGCCCAAAAGACTGAATTTGCAGTCACTCATATAAAACAGGAGAAATTGCACCTCGACAAAGACTCTAGTGAGAATTCTCAGTAAATAACATAAATTGAGTCTTCTGACTAATTTCCTTTCAATTTGGTCTGTACTGACCAGAATAGGGTGCTTACTTTAAGAAAAACTATGCAGTTAATAAGTAGTAATTACTGTGTTGTTAACAAAAGTAGCCTAGTTCTGCTCTGAAGTAGGATGTAGCTCTGCTTTTAGTTCAGTGCAACTAAAGGGTTTAAATCTTCCAGAAGTAGGATCATGTAATTAAATATACTGCAATATGCATAAAAAGATGTGAAATTAAGGTAACAAAAGCTACCTGGATTTTTTTTTTAGAGTGATTATTTTTGCTTCTTTTATATCGTTGCAGCAGAATTGTTGCATGTACTAAATAATTGGAATAAGGTGTAGGCAGGCAGTAAATATACAGTATTTGTTGAGATCGTTCCCTGAGCTTTGCCTAAATAATCTCTTACATCTATTTTTGGCATGTATAATTCATTTGGGATTTACAGCATTTCCACTATAAATTAGAAAGGGCGCCCAAAACTTTTGAAAGCAAAAGCTTATATGCAAACTCACTGTATATTTATTGTCATTTCTAAAGATCCATTTTTGATATCTCTCTGCAAATGACTTAATCATCCATTAAGAGAAGAATAATATGGAATTTAAGTTGATCATAACTGTGCCATGAAAAGTAGCTATTTTCAGCAGTTTATCTGAGCTTTAGGGTATAAGATTGCAATATCCTTGAAAAGGTCATTTTATTTTCCAAACTATGGGGCACACATTCACTTCAGTAATTAGTTTGTTCATTTTCTAATCATAAAACCAATCTTCATACAAACAGCACACATTCTTTCTTTTTTCTTTTTTAACAGAAAGTAAAATAATAACAATCTTGTTCTATAGAAGACTCTCAAGGACAGCAGCTAAAAGTTTTCCTCCAAGCTCATTCCTGTCTCTTGCTGAGAGAAAAGGGAAGCAGCAGATATGGGAAAATATTTAATAACATTTAGCCATTTACAAATCTTTAAAAGCCAATCACTAACTTAAAAGTTCAGGTTGTCTAGGTATCAGCAGTTATAATAACATGTCATTTATTTAGTGTAAATAGGTCATTGAGCTGAGCATTTTTGCTACCACATCCAGCGATATCTGGTACAAATACTATGAAGAATTAAGCACCGCATAAGTAAATAGATTAGAGACTGGAAAATAAGGCGATAAATAAGCTTAACCTGTTGGGCTTAATGAAGAGAAGGATGAAAAGTAACTTGATCATAGTGTATACATACTTATGTTTGGAAATTAAAAATAATTAAGTAGAGAGATTTCAGGCTTACCGACAAATGTGTATTTGACTAAATTCAATTTTAAGCCAGTGTCTCAAAGCTGTTTGTATTGTAAGCCACAAGCTTTCCAGCGGTTGGAAGCTGAATACTTTCAATCTTGGGATGGCGAAGTTCTTAGCAGAGAATGTAACTAAAGATCAGAGCATGCTGTTGCTTCACATGAAGATTCACCATTAATTTGAACACCACTCTAATGCAGGGGTGCATTAATCCAGCTTCTGAGAGAGACTGTACAGTCTGCGTGAATTGCTGAAGGGAAAGGACTGACATATGTTTTTGCTACAGGCTGTCTAATGGATTCTTTGTTATTGCAAGGGTACAAGACATTAATGGAAACTTTAGTCTGTCCTGTTGCTCTGAAATGTTTTCATCTTGCTCATCTTGAGCAGATAGGGATAACTGGATGAAATTCAATGGCTTCAGAGTACTGAGTATGAGTTCATTCCTTTGGACTTCTGCTCTGTGCCATGACCAGTAGCTGTGAAAGATTTGCAATGACTTTTGAAGGAAATCCTTTATGCTGGAGCCTTTGCACAAGCAGCACATTGCTGGTCCAGTGGGCTGTGCTGCTAGAGCTGTCGGGAACAAACAAGTTTTAACATGTAGTGCCACATCTTGGGGTGCACCTGGGGGTGCAGAACAAGCCTATGCATGGGTTGCTTGCTGCAGCCAAAAGCAGGCAATCAGCACTGCGAGTATCTTACTTGGAGCTTCACTGTGGAGTAAAGTCAGTCATGCAGATTCATCCTCACTTGCTCTCCCCGGTTTACATCTAGGAGAATGTCTTCAGGAGTAGGATCCTCACTCTCCATTTTAATTCACTTCTTCCAAAAAGCATATATGCTACTGTTGAGGAATTGTACCACATTGCTCCCAAAATTGGCAGGTAGGAGACCTCCAGAAGAATCAAGGCACTGAGACACCAGCTTTGGAGCTACTGATCTAAGGTGACTTTCTGCAAAATGATGAGAAATAGGCAGTTTTAGGGCATCTTTTGTCTCATCCTAACATAGGTATCTAAAGAAATAGTTTGGAAATACTCTGAAAGGGCTTGCTTCCCTCCTTTGATTGAACAAGGAGTCTAGCATGGCCAGGTCAGCATAGATGGCTGCAGGGCAGATGGCTAAGGGAAGGGGAAATGAGTCTCACCCGCATGAAAAGGGCATGTCCTATTAAACAAAAGCAATTGGCACTGCACAACTGAACCAATTTCTTTTGAACACATTGGGCCTGGGGTGAACACTCCATACACACTAGAGAAAGTCTGCCAGCTATTTTCTCCACCTATAGGATGAAAAAAGAAAGTGTTAAGTAAGATTTTTCATTGCTTCTTTGCTGTCTAGAAATAAAGACCCTTTTGCCATTAAGACCATGTATAATGCCAAAAACATCATTGCTGATTAAAAAATTTAGAGTAGGAATAGGCACGATAGGAAGTATTACAGGCTGCTACTTTGAACAGTTATTCAACAATGTTAAGAATCCAAATGAATAGCGTGGATATCCATTTCAAATGAAGAATAATACATCAAGGATTTTTTTTTTCTCTGTGCTGTTGCAACTCCTGGAAAAACTTCACTGTAGCGTATTTTCTAAATACACACCACTCCTCTCTAACAAAGTGCTGCTACCAAACTATCTGACCTATTGGGCTAGATTTGTAATTAGATATTGCTCTAACGCTACCACTGAAGTTTTAGTCATCAATGTGTACTTTGTGAAAGAAAATATCTTCGGTTTGAAGCATGTCTTCTCATGATAATATTAGTTCATAGAACCTTACTACAATATCATCAACACAGAACTATTTAATTCCCACAAACATTAAGAGGTTAAATCATTTTCTTTTGCATCATATTTTCTTCTCATTATTATTGTTAACATTATTACATCTGTAATATACCATTTTTTTCCAAACCTAGTGATGAAAAAAGAGAGCATATGTGCAAAAATTAAAGCATACATTGACAAAAATGCACAAGAACAGGAGCATGGTTTGAACACAAAACGTCCATAAGACTCCAGTGTCTCTCTTTAGAAAAGCTTCTAAACATGCCCTAGGCTGGCATGTAATTAAGAGAACTACAGTTCTTCTTTACCCTATCCACTGACAGGCATTGTATGAGTGTCCAGCCCAGTGTGCAGCATTGACCAGAGTGAGGATAAGGGAGGGCACAATTTCCAAAGCAGGAAAACAGAGGCTTGGAGACAGGAAGCTGGAGTTTGTTTGGTTGTAACAACTGGAGGCCAAATGGGACATCCCTTCTTACACGTAGTGAGACTGGTGCTTAAATAAGCAAAGGGAATCAGGATGAAAACAGTTGTGAAGTGCCTTTCCCAAGACTGCACAGCAGGCCAGCTGGCAGCACAGCAGAGCCGCTGGGGCTCTCGCTCCTTCTCCAAAAGTTATATGTCCCCAGCATCGCCAGTCCAAGCCACCAAATTGAAACATAGCCCTGGCTGTGATACCTGCAATTTTATAGTTTGCATCAGCTGGTTTCCATCCCCATTCCCCCCAAAATAACAACATTAGAGGCTTCAGGAAAGATATCCTGGTCATTATGAATCAATGATACATTGACAACATAAATAAAAGGAAAGAACTGACAGTATTTGTTCTTATGAAAACACTCTCTGGCCTCCCAGTCTCTGGGATTGTAGTAATAAGTTTTGTTTGGCTCTTAATGTAAATAACTGATTCTGTGTATAAAACATACACTGTATTTAGTGGGTAAGTGTATGGAGGAAGGCTCCAGATGTTGGGTCAAGGGCTGCTTATCCTTTTCCCTCCCGGATTAATAAAATCTTGAAAAAACATAACACTAAAAGAAGGATCAGTCTAACAGAGAGAGGATTTTCAGTGGTCCTCTCCTGCCTGCACACTCCTGCTTTAAGTCACAGAAGAACACATTTGCAACATCTACCCACAGTCAAGGTCAGCAACTGGCAGGTACTCTCAAAACGCTGCCACAGGCTAGAACACTCTGAAAAACTGAGATTTCATTTTCACAGCTATGCTGAGCCGAAGCAGGAACTGGAATTAAAAGTACTGCAGGCACCCTGAACTCCTCTTCTTTAGCAGGGTAACAGCCCAGCTTGAGGTTTTGTGAAAACACTACTTTCAAATATAAAAGCTTGGGAAGCTGGCTGCAGTAACTGGCAACATGACCTTGCTCCACTGCCTCTTTTATTATATTTTTATTATTATTTATTATTATATTTTTTAGAAAAAAAATGCTTGAAGAAATTGAGAGTCATCCTTAGCTTGAGTATGGATGTTCTGCTCTACCACCCCAGTGAGAACCTAACCCTTAAAGACGCTGAGTTCCTTAGCTCCTCAGAGGCACATTGCAGCTCTATGATCCAGCTGTTGTCTAACACATCTGGATCCAACTTGGATCCACACAGCCACCTTTTCCTGAGACAGAAAAGTCAGTTTGCAGAAGTAAGCTTTTCCATCTGCGTTGCCAAAGTCATGCCAGTGTTCCTGGTCCCACTAGTTTCCTCACAGAGCATCTTGGAAGTGGGGCTGGGCAGCTGGCTCCCGGCGTGCCGGGGAGCGGCGGTGACATTCCCGCATCCTGCCCGGGCCACCTGCTGCCCGCCTGGCGCGGGAACGCCAAGAATGCCGGGAACGGTATTAATAGGCTATGGCCACGCGGGAGCGTGCGGGCGGCTAAAATTATCGTGCTGTATTTGCAGCAATAGCTGCAAGTTGCTGTCGCAGGCCGCCTCTTGAGAAGAAATGTGGCCTCTGCACCCACAACACTCTGTGATTTCATTCCCTAAAGTTATGTGCAGGGACGGCCGCAATGATGAGTTATCAGGCGTTTTTAACAGGGCTTATTTGCCTGCCTCTGTCTAAGAGCGTGATGTAAAACTCCGACTGATCTGACTGATCACTGGTAGGTGAACACATAGAACAGCACAGATTTCTGTAACAATCCTAAATAAAGTCAGACCCTGGTTATGAATAAGCACATAAGCATATTGAAGAGAGCAAGTTTTATGTATATAAACTGAATATATTGTGTTAAATCAAATAAGCAGCAGTAGATGTAACTAATGAGGATTTAATGTGGCAGTTATTTCAGACTTTTATTTTTTGAAATTTCTACAAAAGATCTCCAGACTTGCTCTGTTCTAACACTTAGGAATCAATAAAGAAATGTCTATGGTTTAAAATCAGTTACACAGGCTCTGCTCTTCATATTGGGCCAAGACAGCATCCAAGCCGACCGCAGTAATGTTCCCTTTTCAAAGAACCGCGATTAGCACTCTGGTGAAGTTGCCACAGACAGTCATTTGTGTGTGACCATGTTATGTCACCGTAGTTTTTCAAATGAAACCATGTTTCACTCTTGTGTAATCAAGTTCAGTAACTCAGCCCAAGTTCAATAGCCATCCTTAGAAGCTATGTTTCCAGGAGCATAAATTAGTTTTTTTAGCTCATGGGGAAAAAATAACCTTTTTGGACCATGTACAAAAAATAAGTTACTGGAGACACTATTTGACCTAACTTTAAAGTGTGAATAAAAAAGGTAAATGGAAATCAAGATAGAATGAGATGCAGCTTCCTGTTTGGAAAAGGAGACCCTATTTGTCATCCCAGAGGTAAGTTGCAGCTAGAATCTCATGAAGTGACTTCTCAGTTCTCTATCATCCTTCACCTGTGTATCTCAAACTGTGTCCATTTTATGGTATAGGCAGATCTTAATGTCCTCATTTCAAGGAGTGGTAAGCTGAGATCCACATACTCAGACAAAGTTTGGCTTTTCAGTCATTGGCAAAATGTGGAAGAAGAAACGTAGCACCCTGGTGTGTAATTTCCTGCTTCTATACCATGGCCTTTCCCAGTATAAGCTAGAGAAAAAAATCAGGCCCAGATTTGCTCCCACTAAGGAATATGAATGTGCTTGTCTGATAGCAGACCACGCTGCTATTCTTCCTTTAAGAAATAGCTCTGGCCACACCTAAATACCAAGCAATGAACATTTGAGGCATTTGAGCCATTCATTTCCCAGACAACATTTCTCATGGCAGAGGATGTTGTGTGGTTCCCCTTGCTGCAGGTCTTGCTGCTGTATCTTTATCATGCTTTCTGCAATGGCATGTCTACTTTGGGAAATGATGACTCCAGTGTGGGTGGATGGAAAGAGATCTGCCAGAGGGTGCAAATTTCAAATTGCAGTCATGGATACACCCTTCTGTGCTGTCTTCTCAAAATATCAGGAAAACTCTCTGAGGAATGCCTGGAGCTTAATTCTCCACATAAAGATATATTCTCCACCTCACCATTTTTTTCCTTCAATATTAAAGAAACCACCTAAGTGCAGTTAATGAAATCAAAAAAATGTAAATAATATTCATAGAGTAGGCCATTATAAAAATGTTACTGGAGCAGTGAAAAAAATCTTATATTTGTCCCACCACTGGCTTTCTGGGACTCAGCAAGTGGCTAAAAATGCTGCTTCGAAGCCAAGGTGACTTACTGTTGGTGACCTTTGCACTGAAGTCAGATTCTGTCATTTTTCAAAACTGATATCCATAATGCGTTCAAAGAATTCCAAGGTGGGGTGTAATACTGCTGTAACTGTGAGACTTTGCTAGGTAAAATAAATGTCAATAAAAACACTAAGAAACACATTAAAGAGTGATTAAAGCCAGTATTTGAATACAAAGCAATTCGAAGGAAACACTAGAAAAAGTAAAAAAAAAAAAAAAAAAAAAAATGTTTAAAATATTAGTAATGATGAGATACCATCTCTACCTCAGAAAATAACATGCTCTTCTCAGAAGAGGAGAGTGCCTGTTTCTAGCTGGGTAAACTGATTACTCAGTTTCTGGTTCCCTGCATATCTGTTCTTATTAAAAGGAAGTGCAGAAGTTCAGTGGGATATATATCGTAGCCTCTGCTGTTGACTCTGTTTCAGAGAGGAAGCTGATGCAGAGAGGACAATGAAGATTTCAGAGATAGATAGAATATTTATTGTAAAGTCTTACCTCAAGCAGTCACTTGTTTAAGAAATGTTTTGCTTATAAAGAAAAAAAAATATAAAAAATTTTACATCACAAGTCTTTATCCTCTCAATGTAGTACATGAGAGACTCCCTAGTGGTTATTTTACTCCAATTCTGAGTCAGCCTGCAATGTCTGTATGTATTTAACGCTTTGTACGTGAAAACTGTTGGCTGATATAACTGCTTCCTCTTTCTTGAATTCAGTAGATCTAGCCTGCTTTTCATTAACTTCTATATGTGCATGTGTCATCTAATATAGCAGTTATAAGAAAACTCAGCGAGCTCATGGTTTCTGTGTTTCAGAGCAAAATGTAAATAGCCAGGAAATAAGTAAGTCTGTTTTCTTATTTTAGAACCCTTTTATATTGCGCATCCAGGCTCTATTGCTTAGCCCCTTCAACCTTCTTTTCCACAGATTTCCTCTAACTTACATTATTCCTCCCTGCAAAGAGGCATACTTAATTTCTGCATATGTATAATGATAAGAAATCACAAGATTTGATAAGTAATGTCGGGCTGAAGTTGCTTCTACAAACTATTTTTTATAGTAGTGCACACCGTTCTGAAGGGGTATATTATGTGTTATAGCAAAAAAAAAATCAAAATCAAAATATAACTACATGATCTATATAATGATTTAAAAATAGTATTCTGATTTATGAAAAAAAAGATAGAAAAATGAGATTCATCAAAGTCTGAGCATCAATGAGGTATGGTTATGGAAAAAATAGTTCTATAAGCTGGCTACTGAGCAAGAGGAAGAAACAGCATTATTTTCTTTCCCACAGAATCTATAGTCTTCTGATATCAGGACACTCTCAGGACTGTGTTGTAGGACTCCACCAATCCACCATGAAGTGTCAAAACAAGCCCAAATCCTTATTATTGTAAATTTGGTATTACCCGCTAAAAGAAAAGGACAGAGATTTGGATACAACAATTGGCATTATGTGAACAAGGTGTTCAGCAGCTATATGAAGTCTTAATACTTTGTTGACACTTATTTTTGCTTTATTCCTTTGATATACACATTTTTTTTCAGAGAAGTTACCTGTATACACATATATTTTTTTAGAAAAGTTACCTGTGTGCATAACACACAAGAACATATATTTTTTTTTGCATCCAGCATAAAGAAACAAACAAGAAAAATGGTGTGATTGACTTAAGCGATTATACTTGCATCTCTGTTGCAGTTTTTGCTGGCATAACTGTGGCTACAGATGGATGTCCTCTTTTAGACCTAATTGCTTAGTTTAAGTTAGTACTGCTTATTGCCTTTCCATGGAGCAGGGAATGATTGTGTGCACATCTCACATCAAGCAGTGCCAAGCTGTTTAGCTCCTACCATGCTTTAATCATGGAGAAACACATATAGGCCTTTGAAAAATTAGTAATTGTTTGTGATTATTAAAAAAAAAAAAAACACTTGCTAACTATACACTGTGAAGGCAGAACTTTTAAGGTATGGGTCAAGCTTCAAATAGATGAGTGATCTATTGGTAGTAGAAGGGAGAAGGGAAAAAAACAGGTAAGCAGAGAACTGATGGGGTGGTGATATACGATATTATCAGCATTATCTCAATATTAACAAAGTTGTGAGTGTGGAAGGAATGTATGTGTTCACATATGACTTTTACGCTATATATGTGTATGTGTGTGTATATTAAGATACAGATGTAACAGAGAGAGAATGATATCTTGTTGATGTATGCTGTCACTTATGTTTGTGAGTATGAGTATGTGAGCATACGTATATACAGAGCAAAAAAGAGAAATGTATATTTAAGTTGTTAGAATTGGATCTAATATTGTCAGTGATACAATCCAGCTTTTTTAAAAGTGGTTAGCCACCATTTATCTATTACAGCCAGAAACAATACTGTTAGGAACATTATTGTTGTATTATATTAGCCCTAGAGTTTCCAAGTAGGAAAAAAAAAAAAGAATAGACAGATGCATGTGAGTACTGTTTAGGAATGACATCTTATATTACTGTCCATAAATATGACAAACTGAAGCTGAATTTTGGACAGAATAATGAGGAAAAGGTATTGACTCTTCAGTACCCCAGCACAAACTTCTGCAAGATATTTATTTTTCTAGAACTATTTTGGGTTCCTACTGAATAGCCTAGTTTTAAAGTGTTTTGCTCCTCTTTTCTTGGAGATACATGAACTGTGAAAGTAGCCCACAAGAATGTTGATCCTTTAGTGTTTAGAAACTCTCACCTTGACAGAGTCAAATGTCAAGATTTCAGCACATGTCTGTCCAAGTAAATAAACAAGCCTATATCTAGGCAGTTTCAGCAAAGAGAGGAGTCATTAGGAAAAGCAAATGAGCAATACATACACATAGAGCCTTCCCCAGTTTGTGTATGCATGTTTTTTTCTTTTAACATTAAACCATTCAGAATGTTATTGGCAGAAAAAAATCAAATGTTTTTGATGGAGTTAAAACTAATCTGCCATTTAAAAATATTTACTATTAATAAACGAGAACACTGCTTGTTCAAGTAGTTTAATGAGTAGAGCAAAAATACCAGAGCTGGAGATCACTAAGCTTTATGATGTATCCATGACCCATAAATTGCTGCATGAGCACTAACCACAGTAAAATGTGAATCTAGAAGGACCAGCATGTAAAGGCACATTTGAACTCTTATGTTCAGAAGCTTTTGAATAATTAGGTTGTCTCAAACAATTTCTTTACAGAATCTGGAATATGTATAAAATGACAATACACAGATCAAATCAAATGTACATAATGGCACATGTTTTTACAATCACAAGTGATTCACTTACCACAAGTTGGCAAATTACTGCTTATCAGACAGGTTTAGTATATGACTCTATGTGAGCTGCTGACCTGACACACTTTGTGAAATAAAATCTATTAGCATAACCTTCCTCTTTGGATTTACTTTGGTTTTGCAAAGGCTAGGAGTGTGCAGTTGAGCCATTATTGTAGCTCAGATGACAAGTGGTAACTTGTTAAGTTCTAACAACCGGATCACTCACCATGGCTTGAACATATTCCACATGCATCTCTAACAAATCCTCCAAGCTACAAAACTGTATTTAGAAGTCTGTCTGTCTGAGCAGAGAATTGACTTCCTTAGTTTGTTATCTGCTTCCAGTGAGAAAGAAAACAGGAATTTTAATTTATTGATAGAAGCATGTTATGTTCTGCCATTTTTGTTTCACGTAAAAATGAGGCTGTTGAGAAGCCTTAAGAAAACAGATTTAGCAAATTTTTTGAAATTTCAAAATCCTAATAAAAAATGTGCTTAGCAATATGTGTTATGGCAAACTATTAGATGAGGTGCTCAGGATGCTGGTGCACGATCCTTGCTTCAGGCAAAATCCACTGACACAGACATGTGCTTTACACAAGCACGTTAGGGCTATCACATTAAATTCTTCTTACGTTAGACACCTGCAAGCCTTGACCTAAAAGATCTTGTTCTCCACACAAACTTCTTCTTTGAAAGTGTTACAAAAGTAAGATATTACATTACCATGTAGGACAGCCTTGTTACTGAAACTGTCCATCAAAGAACAAGATATTGCACGGCTGCTGTTGCAGAAGCTCTCCCTGCGTGAGCCCTTGTCAGCGCCCCGCGTGTGACACCAGACCTGCATCCTCATCCCCTCCGACATGGTCAGCTCTGACATGGTGTGGCTATGTAACACTGGAGCTGTGTAAAAACAGTATACATGAGAAAGGGCTGTGAGGAGCTGCATCTGAGACCTCCTCACCTGACCTCAGGAGTTGCCTTTAAGCTCAGCACTTACTCCCAGTCCTTTCTCGAACAATGGTGGAAGTACCTTGTGCCTTGCTGATCTCAAACCTGACCTGACTTGACTCCTTGGCTGGACCTCAGACCTGCCTCATTACCATAACCTTCCCAAAAGACCATGGAGTGTTCAGCTGATGCTGGTCCCTGTCACCATCCTGCTCTGCCCACCTCGATGAGGGCTATGGGACATGGACCGGTTCCTGGCCAGCCTCACTGCTGTCCTAGGCTCCTGGCCACCTGCCATCTTGCAGGGTAGCCTTGGTCTTGCTGATCCCTGACAGCACTGCTTTCTGAACCAGAAACAACTTTTATTCTAGAATACTGCATTGGTCAAGACCTCTGCATTGGGAAGGTAATGATTATTCTGCAATACATTACTATGATGGTCTGTTTCTTCATGCAAACAAGACCTGCATGATTTAGCTGTTTTACAGATGGCACCAGCCATAACATGAGAAATCCTTTGTAGTGTAGAGATGATGTGTAGCGAATTAGTGAAACATTTGCAATGAAGGCAGGCAGAATGAAACTGACTTCTTCCAGGTTTCATTACGAAGTCAAAAAAAAAAAAAAAAAAGAAAGAAAAAAAAAAGGCCAGTGTAGCTGAGAGCTTTCCTAGTGTTTGCTGACATTTCAGGTGAACCTTGCCACCTTGTGTTTTGCCTTGAAAATCAAGCAGTGTTTGCAATTTCTTGTGGCTTTTATGCAATGTGAGATATAGCGCGTTTTTTTGCTACATTTTGCTTTGCATTGCTGAACAGATTTCAGTCAAGGGCTTAGGAGGCAGAAAGTGAGTTTACGTAGCTTGAAATTGAAGCAAAAATTGGCAAGAACCTCAGTGAAGAAAAATCAGAATACTTTTCTTTAAAAGAAGACAGCATTTTATCAAAGATAGCGAGCAGGATAGTCCAAGCGACTACCAGTCTTTTCCCTGCTACCAGTGAGAGCAGAATAATGCAAAGGATTGCATGGAATTCAATTAATAAAGAAGTGAAGGATTGGAATATGTTTAATGCCAGCCAGCAAGCCGATGTTCTACTGGAAAGTAGGTTTTGTCCCAGAAATTGGAATTCATTCTTTGATGGGATTACAAGTTTGGTTGACAAAGAAACTGTATAGGCATAATGTGGTTACACCAGGATTTTTAGCTACCTGAGGTAAAAGAAATATAGCATCGAATTATACCAATAAAGCCATTAGTAAATGGATTGTAAATGAGTGATCAACATGTACAATACCTGAGGGGTGAGTGTAGGGAGGATGGGGACAAACTCTTCTCAGTGGTGACCAGTGACAGGACAAGGGGTAATGGGTGCAAGTTGAAACACAGAAAGTTCCACCTCCATGTGAGGAAGAACTTCTTTCCTGTGAGGGTGACAGAGCCCTGGCACAGGCTGCCCAGAGACGTCGTGGAGTCTCCTTCTCTGGAGAGCTTCCAAATCTGCCTGGATGTGCTCTAGGGTTCCAAACCCTGTGCCAGGTGCTCTAGGTGTCCCTGCTGGAGCAGGGGGGTTGGCCTAGATGATCTCTAGAGGTCCCTTCCAACAGTCCCAACCGTTCTGTGATTCCATAATTATTAATTAACTACTGTTTGAAAAAATAGTTGTCTATGGCAAATAATCATTAAAGAGAGACCTTAATGGTAGGATTCTGCCAGGATCAGTACTGAGCTCTTTACAATATCTTTGCCAATGATCGTAAATATACAGTCACTGGTGATAAAATTTTTCACAAAGAAAATTACTAGAATAATAAAAAAAAACAATGAGAACTTGGCATTTGGAGTAATATCTGCTCTGTCAGTCAGCTGGACCCATTCAAATAGAATAGATCTGATTAGTTTATCAAAAGGAAGACCCAAAGTGTATGGATCAGAGTCTTCACAGGAAGAAATGATAAATAATAAAGGACTATTTAATCTAGGAAATGTGAGTATAAAAAAAAATAAAACATTTATAGTCAAGCAAATTCAAATTAGACTTTATACAGAGTGTTTCAAAAGTCAGATTGATTACTATTGAAACAAATTGCCAGCAGAAGTGTATTAGCCAAATATCTCTTACAACAGCAGATGTAGGAATAAATAAGATAACCACAGCATAAGAAATCAAAAAAAAAAAAACTATTATTTCCATAAATTCAATAAGTCTCAGAAGGTTGCAGTCTTATCTAAAAATGTATCTGTCCAAAATGAACCAGACATGCTCTGAAACTCCACTATGTAGATGTCAGATCAGGTTCAAAGGGTTCATATGTTCCCCTCTCTGAGGAACTTTCTCCACACACCAAAGTGACCATCCTTGGATAAGGGAATGACCACCGTTGGATAAGGGAATATGTAAATCTGTCTGTTAATATTCTCCTAACTTCTGACTGTTCCTTAAACCAAGAGAGTATCTTGGGTTCACTGTAGTTTGGCTGTTAAGTGAGCCTCAGTATATCTTGTTAAATCTCCCTTTGAATCCTCTAAGCTTCTTGCATCTACAGGGCTCTTCAACAGGGAGTTCCATGGATCTTTTCCTTATGGAGTGAAAAGATCACAAGTAAAGCCTTCTTCAGATGAAGGAAGGAACCAGACAGATTCTGCAGTATTTGAAACTACTCACACAAGAGTGATTTTAATGACTTAGGACTCCGTTACTTTCGCATGTGTGCAATACAGCATACATGGCAACACTATGACTTACTCTAGTCTGGTAGAGTGCCTTAATAATAAGTCTTCAGGAAGCAAATTATACCTGAGGCCTTTCCACATCATACAGCCATTTTCACACTCAGCATGGCTGATGGACTTGAAGTTCTGTAAATCATGAACACATTATTTGTCCATAATGTCATCCTTTTACTTTCTCTTATTTGTCTCTGTCTGCTGACTGCTTATGAAACACCTTCAAAAAACATTGATAGCAACCTAGTTTTAAATGTTTCTGAAGCATTTCTGGGCACTCTTTTCTCCTATATAATTATTTTCCTATAGCCATCAATGCTGAAAAGACATTAAAATAAAATTTAAAAAGATTGGCTTTGAAATTCTTCAAAACTAGATAAGGACACTGACATAGCATCTGTAAAAATAAAGTTAATTTTTCTTTATGAATTTTTAAACATAAGATTGTTTCCTTCTGGGGTACTTGAGGACATTGTCTTCAAGCCCTTAAAAAAATTGAATGTTATGTCTCATTAGTGCTGTCAGGAAGCAAGATAATGATTTGAGAAGTGGTTCATGAATGGGAATCTGTTTAAAGTAAAATCCTTTGTTTCATATTTTAAAGGTTATTCTAAATAAAGAAAATGTGCAAGTTCTTATCTTTCACAGAGGTATCAATATTAGAATGGAAGAACACTCTGCAATTTAAACAAGAATAATTGGTCTGCCAGCCCAAGAGGCCATGATAGAGATCTGGTCTCAGATCAGCTTTTATTGAATCCTGGTTTCTTAGCTGAAAAGATCTCACATTCAATACGGACTGCAGTCCAATAGTCCAATAACCTTTGGACCCTCAAAGTCCTTTCAGGTCAGCAATACAGGAATAGAAGGAGCCAGCACAGGGAGTAAGTGTTCCCTCTCTTTCTCTCAGTGCTGCTATCTCCTTTTGAACTGGTTGTGGTTTGAGACTGTGGGGAAAGGAGCCATTCCATTTTTGTCACAACTACCTCAGATGTCCCCTGACAAAAGCATGAAATAACAACGTTTTACTCTTATGAAGCATTAAAGGAGTTAATGGGTCTTTTTTTTTTTTTTTTTTTTTTGATGAGGCTTTACATTTTAAAAAGCAAGTAGTAACTTCACTAGCCCGACACATAACCTTGAAACAGTCTGATCCTCAAATATGCATTGCTAAGCTTCCTCTAAAAATCAAGAGTCTTCATAGTCTCTCAGTGGATGCTTAAAAATGGAAGCAATCAGAATTGCCAGAATTGTCCTGAAAATGGAGGTCAAGATGTTTATATCATATCAAGCTGAAGATTCATTCTTAGTTGCTGATAATAATAATTATTAATAGGGATAATGAAATCATTGGGATGTCTGATCACATGCCATTTGTTGAAGAAGGCATTTTAGGAGTACTACCATCTGTTATTATGTACTACAGTGATTATACACAGGCAAAACGGGAGTCCTCCTTTTTAGCAGTCTGGAGATCAGCAATATAAGTCATCAAAACATACAGAGTAAAGAACTGCATTAATAGGAAGAAAACTGCCATGTTCAAGTAAATAATTGTATAGCATCTCAACACACAGAGCAGCTAAAACTAAACAGCTCCAGAATATAAAACAGAATGTAGTAACAAACCCCTACATTATGACAGTGCCATACAGAGTTATGCGTTCCACAGTAGACTGAAAATGTTTAGAGGGAGATAAAATAGTAATCCATTGCTCAAAAAGTTAAATAAATGTGTCATTTCCTGCAAACTGCTCTGAATGTTCTCCCCTTACCTGCAGCATGAGAGGTGCTACATGATGCTACATGCTAGAAGATTATTAGTTACAATTTTTATTTAGACAGGGGATTGCACAGGATTGGTATATTGCCAAACTGCTGATTTGGCAGTCTGGACCTATTGGCCCCATCATCCACACCACTGCTGTGGGAACCTGAACATATTTACTACATCAGCACAGACCCACTAAACTGAAGAACAAACTGAAGCCAAATATATTGGTTGGTGGACCAAAAGGCACAAACCTTAGCAGAGTTAGAGAATTCTTCTTATTTTACTTACTGTCAACATCTCAAATTTTTAGCTAATTTCTCATGAAAACAAAAGTATAGATTTGACACTTCACTTTTATTAAAAACGTCACCTGCCAATCTTCAGCTATCCCCAGAAAGGGGATACTTACTTCAAAATAAATTTTACAAAATTGTCTCCCTATGACAATCATTTTACTGACCTCTGGTATAAAGCTTGACCACAGCTACACCCCAGGCCTTTGACAGTACACAAAAAAGTATATCTAGCTCATTATGCTTCTTTATGCAGTCCTCAAAAACAGGTTTTCTGTAACTCTGAGTGCTCATTTTGAAAAAAGAATGCCTACCTGCTTGGCAAGACCCCATTATGTTCCAAATACATTGTTGGCCTGGTCATAGTCTCTTGATAATGAACTGCATAAAGCAAGGATTAATTCATTGTTAACTGTTTTATCTCAAACTATGCAGACATTTCAAAATCATTTGCATTTCAAAGCAGGGATTTGTTCAAAATATTCAGATTGGCTTGAGAACACCTGCTTTTCAGATGCAGTAAATAACATGTACACACGGTTTCTGAAAGGGAGGATTCGGTCTTATTAAATTCAGTATATCAAAATCCAAAGGATGAAGAGAAGCAACAGTAAATAAAATCACTTTTGAAATGTGTAAGCAGAGAGAAATCGAGACAAATTCTACAGAAATTGTTTCTCTATACTAAGACACATGCATATATTTGTGGTTTAGGCTATTCCTAGGCATTTCTGTTTCTCGAGTCACCTCATCAGTGAGACAGAGCTTCTGCAAGAGGGTAGAAAATTAGTGTTTGCAGCACTCTTGCACATGACTTGCATCTCATTGCCGAGTGGCACAAAGAGCAGCTGCAGAGGGAAGTGAGCATGCTGCCTCCAAGCCCTGCATCTAGCTCATACTTGAAGACAGGACATTAAAGGAATACGAAAGGAAAAAAAATGAAAACTGTGTTTCAAGCAATGCTGGCTGAAATGTAAAAAGCAGATGAAAACCTTAGTTGCTTGCACAGTATGCATAGCAAGTGCTGAGGGGAAGCGCAGCAGGGGAATTGGAAAAAAATCTGGCAGTGTATTTAAAAGCATGTAAGTAACTGTCAGGAAGTGTCTGACTGTAAAATGTAGAATGACTGAATGACTAGTGCATTTGACAGTGATTCAGAAAACTTAAATATTTTCTAGAGGGTTCACCTGACTGAACATTGCCTCTACAGTAGAAGCATCTGAGTCTGATATCTTGGCAATGTAAAAAAATAGACACTTTTTAGTTGTGATACATTTGATTTAATTCAGAAGATTCACAGTCCAGAAATGGCTGTATCCCTAATATTTAGTCAGATAAATCCTGCCTCTGTGTCTTCTTGAGACTCTGCTAACCTCTTGCGGTTAACTCTAACATGTTTCACCCATCCTTTGCTGTAATAGGGATATTTAATCTACCTTCCAGAGAAACATCAAGCTTGACCATTTAATTTTTTAGTATACTTGGATGAATGATATTATATGTATATTCAAGTCTGTGAGTATAGATCTAGTTCTTTTTTCAATAATTAAGTCAATGTTATAATTCTGAGAGGTTTAGTTTAATAGCCACTGTCAGCAAAAAAAAAAAACTACTCACAGTGCAGTTGAAAAGATATGAACATCATACATTTTAATACCTTACTGTAAGCATTCTACAAAAACACTTCTTGTATTGAACATGAGGAAAAAAAAATAAGATTTGTGTAACTATTAAAATGTTCTGCATTTCTGGCAACTCTTGTGTTCCAACTAATTACTCAGTTCTGAGCTGGTTTGAGAGTCAATTTACCCCATGATTTTTGAGACATTTGAATAAAAATTAAAGTCCTCATGGCTCTGTTGTGTTGCTGTGCAAATTCTCCATTGTCGAAACAAGAAGGCAAGGCTCCGTGCTAGAAGCTCCAGCAGAAAGGTTACAAGCTGAGATCTAGGTTCATCCCAGCAAAACTTATGTCAAAGCCTAAGACACATGTGTGAGGACAACAGTCAGGCTTGCTTACCTTGAAGACCTACTTCAACAGACAACTGCGTAACCTTCTAGAAGATCTTGTTTCTTCAGATGTAAGAGAGAGACCAAGATGACCATCTTCCATTTTAGTCCACAGTAAGTACTATAATTTTAATGCAATCATTGCACACTTAAATTTCCGGTATAGATCATCTAACCAAACCTCCAACCTCTGGGATTTGGGGGCAAATTTTTACGCAGATAGACAACCAAATACTTCCTAATACATGAAACAAGGTTGCATTCTAGGGGAGCGAGTATAAGTATTCAAGCAGTGGGTTATATCAGGTGACATCCTGAGGTGACATCCAACCTAAATTACTTTACTTCTTTTTTTTTTTTAATTAAGAATCACTAAAACTAGGGTTTTCAAGAATTACTGTCTATCTTGTAAGGAAAAAATAATTTGAAGGAAAAAAAATGTCATAAAAGCTCTGACAAAAATATGTTTTTTTTCTTAAATGATATATAGGAAATAATTTAGGACTGATTAACCAGTCTTCATTCAGTTAAAGTAAAAATATTTTGTCTTGATACTGACATTTGTTTTACAAATATTTTGAAAAATGAAGCTTAAAAAATACATGACAATTTTTGAGGTATTATCGTGGTATTCTGCGTAGTTTAAAATGATTGCAATTGCATTTCTTAACAAGAAGCTCCTTTTGATTTGTTTAAAAAAAATGTTTTCCATTTTCTGAAATTGGAAATGATTTTGCTGGGAGCACGTAGACTCCTCACGATCTAAAGCATTTATATTTAGTCTGGATTCTTTTGTAAAAGATAGACAACAGTTCAAGAAGTCTTTGATGCTAAAGAAAGTTGGGACTGGGTAAAATTTTATTGACCGAATCGAGCAGAAGATCAAACTAGATAATTGCAGTGACTCCTCTGGCCTTAAAAATCCATCTTCCGCTGAATAAACAATGCATCATCAGTCTTTATAAATGCAACACAATGATCATATGATTAATTATCTCTGACTTTTATTACATGTCCACTTATAAAGAAAATCCTTTATAAAGGTATGCTCACTTAGAAATGAAGTGTATCAAGAGCAATATCACTCAGAATGGTTGATAATTTTCTGATTGTCTTACCTTTGCTTTTTCAGTTGTTTTTATCTTTTTTTTTTTCCGAGTAAGTAGAGACCAGAATCAACTAGTAGAAGTCTGTTCATGCAGAAATGGTTGTTTCTTTTCTTCTATGCCAATCTCGCTTCAAGTTTTTAAAGGCACTCAGCATTTACTCACCAACTTAATTACCCAGGTCCTCAAAAGAGTTCTGAGCTCATTTATCCATGAAACACAAGAATTAGATTTTCAAAAATGCTCTCTTTGTGTAACACATTTTGAAATTCTTATCTTTATAGACACATCTGTGCTTAGACTCCAGCGAGGGTGGGGCCTAAAAAGTCAAGAATTCAAAATATAGACGAAATATCACTAATGGAAACTAAAGCTTCTTTGAAGGCAGGGAAAGAGAAAAGCTATACAGTGAAACCACCCCCATAAAAATGATAGAAATGCAGAAAACGGGCCAGTGTGAAGTGCGCAATCACAGCTGCTTCACTGGGCATTGCAGAGCTCTCTGCATGCTTGGGGGGCACAGGTTTGTGTGAAGGAAAGGAATTGCACTTCAGAGGCTTTCTCCAAACTTTTCAGATGCGGGCAAGCCACATTTGGCTCTGTTGTTACAGACGAAAAACTAAGTAACAGAGAAGAGCTAGTCACTGACAGGGTCAGAAGTGGAAACTGCTGGTTTCTGTTAAAGCCATTGGCAAAATTTCTGTTGATTTTCCTGTAGGAAAGTAGAATGTCGATGCCCTCACAGTACATCACATTATATCTCCTTCAACAGAAACAAGGCCTCCCCAAAGGGGTTTTATTAGAAGTTATCTGAAATCAAATACCTGCACTAAGACTCCCCCAGAAGAATACAGAGAACTAACTAAGAGTCCCTTATGATAATGATTTTTTAAGAAAATCTATTAGTCAGTAACATCCAAGGCCTCTCTTTCTACTAGAAAAGTATATACTCTCTCAGGGAAAAAAAAAAAAAAAAAACAGAAAAAAGTAAAAATGCAAAACCTAAAATGAAAAGAAAAAGAGCAGACCACACTGCCAGGAAAGTTGAGGAGTTTTAGCTGGAATCTTAAACAAAATCAAGATACTACTGGAAATACCAAAATCTTCACCACAGGGCATCTGGTATGTGGCCTTCTGTAAAAAGAAGGATGCAATCCTGCTCCACTGAAATCAGTAAAATATTTGATACTGATTTCCATAGTTGTTTGGTATAAAAGCAAATTCCAGCCCCTCTCCATTCCACTGAAGTCATTCAGGCACTTATCTCCAATTAGTCTCAGAAAGCCAAAAGCTTTTCTCCAGTATCATCTAACCCTGCAGATGCCTAAGAATTATTGGGACCTTCCTGATAGACTTGAAAATTCCCAGGGTGCCTAGGCTTATGTTCCTACATGTTGTAAGGAGCACCTGGTTTGGTAGCTGGCACTGACTCCTGCTTTAGGGCCACTGTGATGAAAAGTTCAGGTGGAGAAGTGCCTAGGGGAAAGTTTCGCATACACATTTTGTTTAATTTGATGGTGCAGCTGGCTGATGAGATTCCTCCTCCCATCTGTTCATTCCCACCCCCACATCACCACTTGCTTTCTCCTCAGTTGTGCTCTTGAAGCTTTCTGTGGGACTTTGCTGGAAATCAGATTTTTAAAATGATTTTTTTTTTCCTTTGGAAAAGACTCTAGAAAATACCTGTGTTTGAATACCAGTCATGCCTGTGGGCTGGCATATAGCTTTGTACCATTATGAATTACATCAGAAGAACTGAGGAGGCAGAACCTGTGATGGTAAAGCAGGAGTGAGATGGCAGAAGAGATGCAAATGGCCTGAACGGGGAGGAAATTGCCCCAGAGAGTCTCGGAGGGAGACACAAGGCAGCTGTGCTCGGAGCGTGCCTAATGCAGGCTGACAGCATCACGGCCATATAGAAACGCGAGGGTGAGGACCACTTTGTGTGCAGCCAACTTGGGGATAGACCTTGCGGCCAGCAAACAGGGCATGTGTGGCTTTTTGGCTTTTCCAACCCAGGGGGACTTTAGATATTCATTCTGGAGAATGCCTAGCTGGGGTAGAAGTACACACTCAGTTTACTGAAGGGAGGTTTTTCTGAAACTAGACTTCCTCCTGAATAGGAGCATGATAGTGGAGGGGTCAGAAGTAAAGCAGGAAAGAAGAATTTTATTTTACTATTATTATTTTTTTTAAATCAAATTCTAGTTATTTAACTGGGGCTTTTTTAAAAACAAGTGTTCACATCTGTAGCTGCCTAAGTATTTCATTTCATGAAATGCAGCATCATTGTCTATAAAGGCCAACCTACCACTCAGTACTAAATAAACATTACAAAACCAACTGCTTTCTGAGTTATTTTCTCCTTGTAGAACTGTTTCCATGATAAAGTTTAAGCCAACAGTATAAGCAGGATTTCTATTTCTTAGGCTTGGGATATGAAACTCGTGATATTTTAAAAATTAGACTTATTAATGTACTTTTGTTCCTTTTGTAACAGTCAAAGAACTTAACAGCTGTAAATCATAAAGCTGCACATGATTCTTCCCTTACAGAAAACTCAAATTGCTTATCCTGCTGGGGCACAAGGAGCAGCAGAAAACAGAAAAGAGGAATTGCTATGGCAGGGTCTGAAGCCAAGTTCACTGGTGAGTTACCCTATAGTAAATTGATTCTATAAACCCTTTGCAGCAATGGGATTTGAACATTTCCATGTACTACTGACTGCTGGGTGAATACTTGTGGCACAAAAGTCGTTTTGAAAGAAAGTAGTTTGGAGGAGCGCAGCCAGCGTGCAGAGCTGCCAAAGTGCCCTTTTGGGCAAGTATTTCCAACCTCAGCTTGGTTCCCTTCAAATGGAAGTGCCCTTGCAATTGGCACTGTGGATACCAGCGTGAGACAGTACAATGTGTAGCCAGGAGCAACATCAGGAATTTCTTAGCAAAGCTGGCAGCACATCAAGGAGGATAACTATTCACCTTAAGGAGCGGAGAATTGCAACATGATGTACAAGGCAAGGTGGCACCTGGTATCTCTGATGGTATCTTCAGCCTTGTCCTCTCAAGCCTTACAGACACCTCTGTATGCCATGCTGCTTGTTGGCCCTGTGGTGTTTGCTGGAGATTTGGGATGTGGGATGAAAGCAGAGGGAGAGAGCAACAAGACCACTTCTGAAATCACTGAAAACCCCAGTGTCTTTTCAGGATATTGGGCGATGTTACCCATGTGTGTTTATCCAGGGGGTGGTGGCTTTTCTCTGATGAAGCAGGAAAGTTAATTAGGCACTACTGAAGCAACAATGAAGATTTAAATCTTCCTTGCCTATTCATGAGCAAATGGACTAAGGATGGTTGGGCCAGATCTCACTGGGACGCCTCACAGATGCCACTGGTAGCTTTTACTGCATTATATTTATCTTAGATAAGGTTTTCAAAATTCCTTAAGAAGGTAAGCCTTCTACTCAGCTGAATAGATATATATCTCTGCATGTATATATATGTACGTACAAAATGATTGATTGTCTGAATAACTTTAGAAATATGCATTTTATGAACGTATTACAGTTTGTGGTTTTAGTTACATTAGATCAACACTATATGTATTAAAAATAGCAGTCTCAAATAAAAAAATACTTTATTCCCTGCTTTCACCTCTTTCTTACAGTGTAGAATCAGATTTCAGCTTTTAAAGTAGATCACAAACTGCCTGAACAGAGCGTGCATGGTAAAAATTACTCCTTTCTCTAGCTGACACACGCAAAGATAATAACAGACAATTTTGAGGGGCTCATTCTTGAGATTTCCTGCATCAGGAACAAGAAAGTCAGAAAATTTACGGGGAAATACTTTTGCGTTCAGAAACGTGCTGATGTGCTGAATTGGGAACCGTTCACTGGGAGATGCTGAGCCAAACAGAAGTTTTGGTGAGAAGGGATGCTCAGGTGCACTTAGTAGTCTGTGTAAAAGTTCTCTGGATGGAAAAAGAAAAAAAGGCGAAGCCCCTCAATGTTTCAAAAATATTTATAATGAAGGAAAAGTGATTCTTATTCAGCCATTACCCTAATTTATTGGACAGATTAATCACTGTAAAATAATATTCTCTGTTAACATTATATACTGTTACCAGGTGACAGGTCCAAGGCACCCAGCAATACAGTAACACTTCATATTGCATAAAATTTAACAAACATTTTTCATGGGACTTCTTAGGCAAGCTAAACTTTTAAAATTAGACTTTCAGTCCACACAGCAGATTGAATAATTCATTTTGCTGCTATACAAATGGCAGTTTAGTAATTTCAATTCCTGCACCTAGCTGGCATATGGAAGCTTCTGGGCTATTTCTCTTCAATCCCTCCCAACAGAGCTTTGTGGAGCTACAAAACTTCCTCTTCTTAACTGCAACTGTCATATTCATTTTATATATATATGTGTGTGTGTGTATGTGTATTTATAAACACATGTAACACACATGCAGACACACATCACTACACAAGAACAGCTTGGCATACTGCATGCGTGCGGGGAATTAAAGTCGCAAAGAGATGGTATGAATATGCAATTTAGGCCTTTTTACAAATACTCTGCAGTAACAGTTTTAAACACAAACTGGGCTGTGATTTTTGTTTAATGAGCTTCTCATTACTGCCATATTTCTAAAATAAGCAGAGAGGAAAAGAAAATCAGAGAGACACGTTCTGTTAGAGCGAGGCAGTGTTGATACTCCTCATGTTTAGCATGAGGTACATGAGTCTGAGGAAGGCTGTGAAGCCAACCACACCAGAGCTTGTTGAGTTTGCCTTTGCAAAGAGGACCCTTGGCTCTGTGATCCAGCTGTGGCACAGGTGGCATCAAACAGAAACATGGGAATTTAGGAGTAATAGATCTGACTGGATTTCTTCTCTTAGATCACTGTCAAGAAGGCCAGATACCCAGGAAAAACCTAAGCCCTAATCAGGACTGTATGGAGTTTATAGCTTCACAGACATAGCAAAGTAACCTTTTGGTCATCTTCCAATGTTTACACTTCCAGGATGAATCTGGCAAGAATATTCCTCATAAGCAGGTATCGCGTGGCTTTCAGACCCTCTGGCCAGCTGATCCTCTGTCATTTTCTTTAACAGCAATGAAATTAGAAATTAAACTTGTAGCAAAGTTGCAGGAACAGGCAATTAAATTAAGCTTTTGTTGTTTAATTGTCCAGTTTGCTGGAGATGAACACATTAAAATAGTGTTGGTGCAGGTTAGACTGACTGGATTGCATCTCCAGGAGCAAGATGATTTGGAGCACTGAGATTTTGCAGTAACCCCCCAGTCACTTCTCTGTAGTGCACATTGGTTCTGTTTCCAAAATGGCTTGATTGCATACAATCTTGATTGCATGCAAAGGAGATTGCTTCAGGAGGAAACTGCACAACTACCCTGCTGCAGGTAGGTACCCTTCTCCCCCTGATGGGGTCACAACGGCAGCTCCAAACCATATGTGTAGTGCTGATATTCAGTCTAGAGGACTAGACCAAGTTTAGTCCAAAGCAAAGCCTCTGGACCACATGTGATGCAGATGTAGGGCCCTCAGCAGTGAGGGCTTTGATCTACTGATCTTCTCTTATTGTGCTGAATTACATATAAATATAGATAAAACCGTAAAGTATCAAAATTTATCCTCCACAGAAAATCCTCAGTTTGGGAAAATCTGATCAGCACAAATCTGTCAGTCTTTCAAAGTTCCTTTATAAAGGAGCATAGCAGAAACTTCACATCTTGGAAAAAATATTAATGTGGTTTTTATAACCTATACTGTCATTTACTTTTTTCTGCATGTCAGATGAATAAAAAGGGTCATTTACCTAGTGATAGTGTTATCCACCTAGATAAATCAGATCCAGATTCAAGGTAACTGTAGTTAGAAAACTTTTGTCTTCAGTTTTTAATTTCAATTTATATTAAACGGCTCACCTATCATCTTGGGTAAAGGAATACATGTCTTAATAGAAAATATTCATTGTGAAAATCCCTTCATGAAATGCCTGACATGTAAGGAACAAAAATGACAAAAATGGAGTGTGCTTATAAGCTTCTGGGGGAGCATATTATTTATGCACTGCACTTGTTTCTCTCTGCTTATGATCACTCTGTTTTAAATGTTTCATCATCCATTTAAGAGGTCTAAGAAAGCCTCAAACTGGTGGCTGTACATCCTTGGAAGATTAAACTAAATATATCTAGAAGAGAAAAAGGAATGTCAGTACCTGGGATAGCAATAGCTGAGCCATGCGCTTGGTGGGACTGCCTGCTCGGAAATGTGGTGTCGCCTCCCAGGTCCATGTCCATGGCAGGCGATGCTGCTATTGCCCTCAGGAGGTCTTAATGGCAGCGCTGCGTCCCCTTTCTACACTATGGTGGGATGAGATGTTCTGTGTAGCCACATCTCCCAGATGCTTTCAAGACCACCAAAGGACTCCCCAGTGTCTGAGGGACCTGTCTGGTGGGAATAGGGTCAGAGTGGGACTTCTCCAGATACCTGCTCTCCATAGCCTTGGTATTGGGTCAAGTCAGTGCTTCTCAGATCAGAGGGATTTGAGAATAACAAATTTAAGAAGCACTGCCTTGAGGCAACTGGAGAGCAAAGGCCACCTGCTTAAGCTGTGAATGTGTAAAAAAAATACAGCAAAGATAATTGTTATATTGAAATTCATTTGTTCAAAGTCATTACTAAATATTTCTGAATAGCAAATATTTTGGAAAAGATGCAGAATTCATTCATAAGCTATTCATACAACCAAGAAATGATCCATACTAGAAAGTAAATATTATTTGTAGTAATTACTAGTATTGTAGTAATAGCTATTGTAGCCAGATCAATTTATCATAAAAGTAGTCAGAAAGCAGATACCATTGCCATGGTATTGCAACGGAGGGAAAAGTACAAAGAATTATAACATGGATCGGGTCAACTAACATGTTAGTAACTTGATTCAGTCTGGGATGACTTGAAGAGCTCTGCAGCAAAAGGCTGTGGAAAATACAATAAATCTTTCTTATCTGAACTAAAAAACTGAGAAATAAATACTTCATCTATTATGTCCTGGGGAGAGAAGAGAAGGATTAGCCAGGAAGCTTTTAGGATCATGATGCTGTAAACAAAGCAAATCTTACCCAAGGATATGGAAACAGAAAAGTGGTCTATCAGATGAAATCTCCCCAGTGCTCTCTGCACAACTGCTAAGACCCCATTCACAGCTATTGAAATTTGGCCTCAGATCCGAAAGAAAACCATGCACCCATGACAGACAGCTCAAGTGGTAGCAGCAGGAATGATAAGACAACAACAGCATTGTATGGTATACCACTGTGCCCTGAAAGAACTGGGAGGGCTCACCCTCAGGAATAGAAGATCTCATAAAAATTTTCATATATGCCATAAGTTGCTGTAGAAGGAAAGAAAAAATAGATGTGTACAAAGATGAGAAAGACTTTAAACACAACAAAGCAGTTATAAGCTTAAACATTTGCAAAAATTCTCTGAGAACAGCAGGGCATTCAAAAAGAGATTCTGGGGACATCAAACAATACCCATCCAAAAGAAGGTTTCTAAGAACACATTGGACAAGCATATGTTAGAAATGACACAAGAAAGACATCCTGCCTTGGGACAGACGAAGTGACTAAGTGATTTCTCAAGACCCCCTGCAGAACAACTAACTGTGATTCTATCTTTCTTTGATTCCTTATTGTAAATCCACTGAAATGAGTAATTTTTCTATTTTCTTTATCAAGTGCTGATATCTTTTGCACTAGCAACAGTACAACATATAATCACCAGAAAAGTAAGTGACAGCATCAGTGCAGCAGCATTTACAACATGAAAGTCCTAAAGAATAAAAATCCTATTTCATATATGCATTAGGAGGTAACATGTTTTCATCATAAGAACGGAAAGCTGTGGTTTAATTTTTAAATCATTATCTTCTAACTTTTGGATCTTGCAAACAGGGCTGAAATAGCATTCCTTTTTCACTTCCTTTTCAGAAAGGAGCCTTGAAAGGTGAACTGGATTCTGCAGCTTTCAGGTGAAACTTTGGATATCTGTTGCTTTTGGCTTGAAAGCTTTGGGAAGGCCATCTGACTCCAGAAAAAATTTGCTGTTGTTCAGCTACTAGGTGAATAGTTCAGTATAACTATGCATAACATATCTCACTGAAATCTTTATCTTTTATATTTCAGTTAATATTTGCAATTTTGAGAGTTACATATAAAATTTCTTTCAAATGTTACTGAAATACTTTCCTTCCATCTTCAGCAATGTTACATTTTCCTAATGTAAATGTATTCCTTTGTTACTGTGTTTTTCGATTTTGAATTGTTTCCCACAGACTGAAACATTACATGCAGGAGCATTTTATTATTAAAATATCCCACACCCATTACAATTAGTTGTGAAGGCAGTGTCAAGGTTTTCTGATCAACAGTAATGTGTGAATTCCTAACAGGATGTGGCACAGCCAGATTTTAGCATCCTGTCAAACATGTAAGTAAAATTTAATGAATTCAAATCCATATTTTACTGTTCTCAAGTTTACAAGCTTATTAGTATTGATGCTACAATTATATAAAATTTTACAGCTATTTATACTGTAAATTAGGGAGAAAAATTATTGCATTAATTGCATATTCTTTCAAAAAGGCTTTGCAACTGTTTCTGCCCTTGCTTCTGGATAAGATTTATTTCTTTTTCTTCATGTGCATTATTATTATTCAGTTACTACCTTACTGCTGCTCACACCATTTGCTTTGAATAGCTGAACTCAACTATGTAGTGACATCTTTTTTTTTCCAGATAGGTAAGAGTGCATTTGCAGTTTAATGTCCTTGAAGGAGAACTATAGTCTTTCCATCTCTTTTGTCAGCTTGGTAGATATTCATGTAGGAAATGTTGTCAAGATTATTTCATTTAATTATGTTGTATTTCTTGAAAAATTGAGCTTTTTCTATAAGATGTGGAGTCAGTGACATGATTTTGTTGCCTCAAATGTAGGTTACTATCTTGTACTGGCACTTAGTGTAGGAACATTTGCATGGCATATCTTGTTGGGTAGGACTCTTTTTCTATAAAAAGGTATTGGATAGAGACTATATCTTTTATCTCTGCTCCATGATATGAACTGCCATCAAGATGATTTTTGAACAGAGATTGAGATCTCAGTTTTAGTCTGATATGCATAGTTCTGACTGCTCTGAAAGACTAATTTATTTCCATTCAATATTTGAAGGGCTACTATAGTCAACTGATATATCTAAGTTTACTTCCCTTAGTTTAAAAAAGAAGTATTCTTCAATCAAGGTCCTGAGGTCTGGGATGTACTGCATTTCAAAAGAGTGTTTTTTTTTCCCCTTAGGAAAACAGAAAAATGTGGATAGCCATAGTGAAGCAAGAAAGAAGGGAAGGTTTTGTGATGGTAAGGTCACATGCTTCATAAATATTTGGTCCTGTAGTTGTGGAACTTCATTTTCCAGAAGTGCCCAGATTTCAGCTAACATGCAATTTAGCACGTTATAAGTTTAGGTGAGCTGCTCACAAGCACCTGCAAAATGTCTGAAGAATGAAAGATACTCTGCGGCCATGCTCTTAATGCCAGCATTTTGGGGCGCTTCTTAAAATTGGTATGTAATCAGTACATCAGTTCCAAGGTACTGGAGAAACAAATCACTACTTGCAGGCTTAGTAAGAACCACGTTTTCCAGAGTAACATCCATAACATCAGAAGAAATGGGAATAGTGTTTTTCCTAGGCTTTGGCCTATCCAGTTTTGCCATGGCTATGTTGGTTACGTTTCTTTAAATGCTTGTACTGCCTGAGGACTTCTTTTGTAAATACAGCCTAATCAATCAATTTGTCAATCAATCAATCAATCAATCAATCAATCTCTCTTCCTTAAAGTTTAGATCTATTACAACAAAAAATGGTTTGTGTATATTTGTATATCAATAACACAAGCCTGCTTAAGAATCTTAAAACTGAGGGGTGAAAGATAGAAATTCACTTACAGAGAAATTCCTGGGGTCTTTTCCATTTCTATGGGTCTTTTGACAATACCTAAGATATGCATTTTCTCTAGAGAAATGGGCATTTCTTTCTATTCATGTTTTCAGCACATGTAAACACACAGAACACAAAAACTGCAATTATTTTTGAATAATTTATCGTGTTAAAGGAGACCACATCCATTTCAAGATGCTTCTTAATTTTGATTGCTGAAAAAAACTCATGATCATATTTCTTCAAATATTTTCCAGAAAAGTTTGAGTATCAAATTCAAGGATAATTGTGCAGCTTACCTCTGCATGTACCCAGTGGCTACATCTTTAGCTTTGCTGTTTCTCCTCATTTGTCATTCAGAGTGATGCACTTCAGTACCATTTTGACTAGCAAGTCACCAGAGTAGAACAAATTTGCTGACAAATTTGCAGTAGCTCAAAGGAAGACAGTGAATTGGTCATATCCTACACAGACTTAAAACTGTTGCAATTGCAGGGGCTGCTGTATAAAGCAATCCTGGAGCAAAATAATTTCTTCAAGCTAAGTTAAACAGTAGCAATTAAAAGTAATATCTCAAGAGCAGACAATGAGGATGACCTTATTTAAGGGACTCTGAATATATTTAACATATGCTTTATAATGTGCTCCTCCCAGGAATGATTAATTAATATCACAGTAGGAAAAATATAGACATAATAACAGCAATTAATTTAAAAGAGAACCGCTATGTGTACTAATAGTAAAAGTCAAGTTCCACTGAGCAGTGTGAGCAGATAGAACAATGGCAATAATAAAAAGAGCAGCATAAATGTCACTAAAGACTTTTCTTTGTTTGAATTTACAGCACTGATGGTGAAAGTTTGTGAAAATTCCTTTTTCTCCACAGAATTAGTAGATCAGGGCCAGAGAACTGCTAACCGGTTTATATGAGTGAAGACTCATCCTAGCCTAAACTGATGTGTGTTGTTGTTATGTTATGTTATGTTATGTTATGTTATGTTATGTTATGTTATGTTATTTTTTTACTGCTGATCTGGTTCTTGTTTTCTCCAAGTGCAAGACATGTTTCTGCTTCACAGAACCACACAAATTAGATGTGGAGAAGACCTGGTAGCATCACCTCATCCATCCTTATGACAATGCAGAGTTTTTTCCAAAGAGTGTTTGTTAGTGGGTTGCCCAGTCTTGTTTTAAATGTCACAACTGATGGAGCTGCGCCATTTCTCTTGGGATATTATTGCCTTGACTTTACTTCCAGGAAGCAAATTGTATTTTTTAAACACACTAACTGGGTCTATAAGACTAAGGCTGTCGTTTAGCGGAAGTAAAATTCTGGATTAACGATTGCCATTACTTAACTTTCCCTACACCTCACACATATGACAAAGTAATTCATTTAATAGGAATTTTTTACAGCATAGATTCATACTGAGGAGATGTGTGCAATGTGGATCCAAAAGCAGTTTATTTTCACAGTTAGATTAACTGATATGAAGTGGATATGAAATTTCAGAAGTGCCAGCACATGAAATCTTGTTTGAATTTTGACTGGAGTACTCTGCTCTTGCCTTTGAGGAATTCTCTAATATAGAGCTCACAAACAGGGTTAAGTACAGAAAGAGTTGTTTGAAATGAAGAAGATAAATCATTTTAGGAGGAGGATGGAAATAGCTTGCTGTTTTATTTTTTGAATCCACACAAAGATATTATCATTCTGGAATATGAAACCCCTGAAAGGTTATCTGAATCATAAAAGTTTGTGCCTCTCATGTTCAAAGAAATGAGACAGTCTTAATAAAAATTGCCATGGCACAAGCTCCACAACCAGTTATCTGCAGGGGAGCTGCAGTGAACTTCACCTAAAGATGAGCAGCACAATCTTACTTAAAGGTGCCTATATAAATATGTTGTTTGGACAGATTTGAGGGTTTATATTGGACACATTTAGACACCCTCACAACGTATGATAGCATTCTGCTGAGAGCCAAATTCTCACCGGAGCTGTACATATGTATGTATGCAATCATAAGGACAAAAAAATATATGTGGGAGAATTGAAGCTTGATCATTGAAATGCTGAATTTCCATTGCATAGCATTATTCCCAACAGAGCCAAGGAGGGAGAGGAAATGCAGTGAGCACTGAACTGAATTTCAGAAGCACATTCAGACTAATTCTGGATTGTGGTTAGTTAAAAATGAGCTACAACTCCTGCTTAGCTGGCAGTGGTCTGTCTAATGCTACAGCATGAGGAATGCCTGCAGGGGCTGTTAGGCATTTTCTATTGCTAATTTATGGTTGCCAGGGATCTTTTGTTATTGCCATATGTTATTTATTTATTCTTTTTTTTTTTTTTTTTTTTTGGTAAAATCCACGAGGAAAGTGCAAGCTGGGGTGTGCTTTTCAAATTCACTGCAAGCAGGCCCAAATGAATTTG
>VZSV01000126.1:2240728-2268607 GCA_013398735.1 Nothocercus julius | reverse complement strand
ACAGGCTGCCCAGAGAGGTTGTGGAGTCTCCTTCTCTGGAGATCTTCCAAACCCGCTTGGACGCAGTCCTGAGCCACATGCTCTAGGTGACCCTGTGTGTACAGAGGGGTTGGACTAGATGATCTCTAGAGGTCCCTTCCAACCTTAAGGATTCTATGATTCTATGCTTCAATGCACTGCACATGAAACAGACTGCGACCCATATCGTGCTGCCCTCCACGAGATCCTTGCTGCTCCATGGTGCTTGCAGCCTGGATAGGAACCCTGCTGGAACGTCTCCCACCAGCCCCCGTGGCTCTGGAGGCGCTTCCCATGGCAGTGGGTGACGTGAGCCACCTGGCCCCGTCTCAGATTTCCTTGCCTTGCACTCCAAACCTGTGCTCTGCCGCAGACCCACCCCCAGCTGCACGCTCCCACACGCGGGGTCACCCAACTTTCGAGAGTGTCACTGTGAGAGAGGGACATTCTGATACTAAATGCAATGATGCAAACATGTTTTAATATTTCTTCCACCTTGTGGCAGAATTTGAGTAGCTAACAGAGATTTCAATGTATTTTATCCCCTACTGAAAGAATTAAAGAAATGCTGTAATATATCTGCTTTCTGTAAACCTTCCTCGTGTTTACTAAAGGAAAATGTGGCTCAGCTGTAAAGTACTCTGGTGCTGAGAAAGAACACTCCGATAGTAGTGCATATTAACATTGCTTAATGGGTTTGTAATTATCTTAACAGGCAGAAATAGGAAGTAGTAGCTTAAAAAGCTTGTCCATGGAATTGTCCCTCTTATTGATCATTATGTACCAAGAAGAGGAGGAGAAAGGTAGGGAATTTTGTCTTTGGACAGGTAGAAGCCAGCAGCATATTGCTGATCATTCAAAATGTGCATTTCAAAACCAAAACAGCTGCAAACCTGCTGGAAAGACTGAATATTTTAACACACATATTCTGCTCATAAAAACAGTTACTCCTGCTTGCCAGTATTGTAATTTTATCTGCATTAACAAAAAAACATTATGAATGAAAGTCAAACTGTCTGTAGCAATAAATAAATATGGTAATTCCATTTATTTTGTTGCCAGGTACCCCACATCTTTTTGTTCTCACAATGAAACAGCTGGAATATTGTGACAAATGCCAGCTACTATGTATATGATATCAGAGTGTTCACAGGAAGAAGACAGGAAAGACTGTAAGATTTACCTGGCAGAGAAAAAAAAAAAAATAGCTAAAATACATACTATAAAAATATAAAGTGAAAATCAACAGTATATTTTGTTCTTCCTACTCTTTCAAGAGCAATTTTCTGGTAATAGAGTCATTATTTCAAGTGTTCACTCTAAGATCCATACTGTCTTGATGAGTAATATCTATTCTAATAATAGCCTCAGTAGTAAAGACTGGGGTCTTTTGTCCTGAGACTATTCACTTTTCATACTGGCTCATTATTCATGACCAAAAGTCTTATTGATCAAAGAGATTACTTGTTGGGTAAAATACTACTACTTTAGTGAGTAGTATACAAGAATTTGTTCATATTTGTTAATCTTCTTGTATCCGTACATTCCTAAGCTTCATGTCTTTACTCATAGGTTTTGATTGTATAACTAGTTGTATTTTAGCAAGATAGCAAGATGAATATCAAATGCTACATAACTAACAATACTGACATGCAAATAAATGTAATGTATTTTGATTTTCTTTTTAAAACTCAAGGTCCCTCTCCAGTACTTCAAAAATTGAAGGAATAGCAGATTACAAAGAATGTATGAAGCAAAGAGTTCCAAGGAGTCCTGGAGGATCTTTCTTCAAAGATATGTGGCATTTTGAAGATCTGTTTTAACCTTTATCCATTCTTTCCACATTTTCATTCTTGAAATGGAAATTCTTTGGAGCAGGGTCCATGTATTTGCAGGCCTCTGCCATAGGAAGGCCATGACCATGTTATTTTTGTCTCTTAATAAGCAACATCATGCCCAGCAATAAGGCATATCACAATTCTTTCTAAACAGCCAGCAGGAAGCGATGCTGCAAGCACCTCCTGCCAATGCATTTCAGATGACTGAGCAGTTGTGACAGTTTTCTGGAAATAGTTACTACTCACCCTAGAATATTTTCAGCCAACTTGTGGAAACCCAGATGCATGTATTATTAAGAATAATAAAATGAGAAGCAATATCTTAAATAAATTCCTAGCTTTTGAGGCCAGAGGGATTGTAAGATTATATAGTCTAATTTCCTATACATTAGAGGCTATAATATTTTTCCCATAAAATTCCTTTTTCTAAGCTTAGTCACTTGCGTGTGGCCAAAGCATGTTTTCCATACTTTACCTTTTTCCGTCACATATGCAATGCTGGACTGATATTTTATTTGAACATCTAATTTTGTTGTTGGAAGACGGACAACGGCCTTCTGCAGTTAATAGCAACTATTGAAGTACAGCAGGACAGTATTTGCAGCACAAAACAGCTGGTGCTGAAGCCCCAAAGTCTGTCATGTACAAATTTGGGAGAGTTTGCTCTAATTTGGTTGGAGTGAATGAATACTTTCAGGCTGTTGGAGCATGCAACTATACAACATCCTCCGGATTTGTTTTATCTGAAAAATGGGGAGGACTTCTGGTCAGAGACTTCTCCACAACATGAGGCACAGCACAGTAAGTGGAAGTGATTTTCTTCAAAAATGCACTCCTGAAGTGAAGGAGAGGGAAACTGACCGAAGTGATGAGGTTTAAGACCTGTATTTAGCAGCGTGTATCTGTAAAAGAGACTAAAAACAGGGGAAAAAGAAATAGGTAGCCAAGTTACCTAATACCTGAGCCTCCTCTTGCATTTTGTATTGGTATAATTGAGTGGGAGCATAGAGTTTAATGACTGGAAAAAATTTCCATATTAACCCGAACATGTTAACCCAGACATGTTATGGAATGAAAGCAAGAATAATGAATGGATTATTCTACTGATGGTAAGGTAGTTTACTTTTTTTTTTTTTAACTGTTTTACTGTTTTTACTGTTTTTTATGATTTTAAAATCCCATATCACTTAATGAGAGGGAGTTCAAAGTTAAAAAAAGAAAGACTAGTTCATGGAAATGCTTCAGAATATGGACAAGCAATTAGATTAACATTTGCCAAATTCAACAAAATTAATGCAACATCTTCCAAAACCAGAAACACATACAAATAACAGCAATACCAGAGAGTCAGTTCAACAGAAAAAAAAAAAAAAAGTATGTTTAACAGCAAATGACTTATATCAGAAGGTTCTAGACCCTCTGACGATTTGTACATTCTTAACTGGAGTGAACTAAATAGACTGTCAGAGCTAATCTACTGACAGAAGTTGTATTCAGCTATCTGTAGTGCTACAAGCAAAATGTTACACTCCTTTCTCCTCTTGAGTTTGGGCACAAAATTGAGTTAAGGAGGTAAAACAAGTTTTCAGCTGTCGTTTGCTAACTATAACCGCTCATAAATGTCTGTATCAGTTTCGGACAGTTTTACAATGATGTAATGTGGCTTAATATATAAACTTTGGAGAAAGACAAAACTGCATTAGTGCAAGTGACCAGGCTAAGAGACTAAGAACACATACAGTCACTGCAGTGTGTTTCATAGGCAACAAAGCCTCTTTAGCTCAGCCTTGTGACTGTTGCCCTAGTGTAGAGGAAAATATCCTCATATAAAAATAGTTGTGTGGGCATAGTTTATTCCTACAAAATGGAAAAAGGACTAAACTTTGCTGTTAATAACACAAAGTTAAGAAACCTGGCAACAGAGTACAAAATCAGGGAGAAGCAGAAAAGATTGCAGGAAAAATGCAGGTGAGACGTGAGATGGAGGAAAGATGTTTGGGCTGTGGACACTCAATAATGCAGGCTTGACAAGGACCCCTTGGGAAGACATTTGTGTGTTACTGAGAGATGCCAATAACAATTTAAGAAAATCACTTCTCTGAGACAAGAGATGAGTAAATCAGGCCGTAAGAAAGTCTCCGTATTTGAAGGAGACAGAGACACTGTGAATGTGCTGCTCATCGGAGAAGCAATCCAGGTCCAGTCGAGAGAGTGGAGCCTTATTTCTCATCCAGGCTCCCAAACGGCGGGTGCTCGGGGAGCTCACTGTGAGGAAATCTGAGGCAAAGCACTGGCATCGGGCCGTTCCAGGCCCCAAACTGTTCTCCTTCCTAAAAACCAAGGAAACAGTTTGCATTTGCAGATATATAGCAAAGTACTACCTGATACTACTCTAAGGAGCTTCCAGCCAACCTCTTTCACAGCACTGCAGGAGCAGATGCTAACACAGCAGCACGTCTCCAAGCAGGATTAGGAGGTAAGTTCCTGCCTTTGCACTCACACTACATTTTTCTCTGGACTTATCTGCGCCCCATTATGTCCCAGAATTCACACCCCACGGGTTTATCCTATCTTTGTAAAATAACAGTAAAATAGTACATGACTTGAGAGTAGGAACACATTCACACATAGACATTACTTTAAATTTTCAGATTGGTATTTTGCATCTGCAAGTATTTGACTTCTCTGACAATATTGACCAATTTAAGCATTTGTTTGATAACCTTTTCTTTCAGCTTTTACTTACAACTAGATGAGAAATTATTTTTCTAATCTTGAAGCCTAAATCAAAAAGCAAGAGAAAACACATCTGTGTGACTGGAAATTATTCATACCTGTATTCAGTTCCCCTCAAAAAGAAACAGACAGGCTAAAAAAGTGAAACATTAATATATATATGAATGAATTTTCAAATTTCCTAGGGTAACTCCTTTTTCCTTTTATTTAAAATAATGCTTTAAATTTATTTTTCAGTTTCAACAAACACATAATTTACTAAAATTGATATCTTATAATCTTTTAGACATGTATCTGACAGCCTGAAGAAATTATAATAGGTAAATCGGGAGCATATTTGTTCTAAAACTTTCATAATCTGGGAAAAAAAAAATCATACTGCAAATTATATATCTTTATTTGATATAAGACAAGACTGTCTTGGAAAAGACTTGGATTTAGTAAAATGGGGCTACTTTGTCAGTTATGTCTGAAAGAGCCTATTCAGCAACTGCAAAAAGGAGCGGAGCACCACATGTAGATTATAAGAAATGCTTAAAAAAAAAAAAGAAGAATCTGAAAAAGAAAACACAAGATGACAACTTAAAAAGTGAAGTCTGAATGAGATGGGAGGCCAACCCATAGTCAATAATAAAGCTGATTTTCTATGGTCTTTCCATTGCAAAATCCTTGCCTGAGCCTTCTGTAGCCTGCAAGATCAACGGCAGCATCACAGTAGTGTGTAAAAGCAGATAAATCACACCTGGCCTAGCAGCTTGGTAAACAGAGCGCACGCGGCAGGGAGACAGGAAAATAACATGGGAGTTTCTCAAGTTCCGCCTGTTTTCCTGCTCTCAGGATGATGGGTGTTGCCGTGGTTGGTGGGCACAGTTGAACCAGGCCTAGTATTAAGGTCTGATGCTGTTTCCTCCCCCAAACCCTTGCATCTCTTTGATTTACATCACTACGCTGGGTCATACAACAGAAACCCATTTACCATCAACAGTATGTTGCAAGGTGGTTCCAATTTTTAAGATGGAAAGAAGAGGCTACACTACTATATGTTCATCCTCACCTCTGCCCAAGTGTTGTAGTTTCTCTCTGCCTAGCTGAATCCCAGTTGAAAACTCCTTTTTATGCACTTAACATAGGCATAAGCATTTCAGGCCTGATGGTATAGGGGTACCTCAAGTCTTTCTTGATATCTTTGGGCTCAGCTAATTACCCATAGATAAAAAGTCGTAAAAAAGATACACAAAACCCTAACTCCTCAAATTCCTCTCCCTTCGTCCTTCCAGGTCTTTGAAAACCCCGGACCTAGGCTGTTCTAAAGGAAAGGACAGTGTTGACAGAAGCACAGCCAAGAAACACCCGTGCCAGGAAGGGGCACGTCATAGCATGCTGATTTCATTGCAGCAGAATTAAAGGTACATAGGTGGAACTGCTTCAGGACAGCTGACAAAATACCCTCAGGAGATGTCTGGCGTGAAGGGCAGACCCTGAAGAAAGTGCAGCCACCCTGCAGAGAGTGCAAGGCACCTGCACAGAGGTGCTCGTAGGAAAGTCTGACCTTGAGGAGACGAGAAGTGCTACAGGAAAAGCAAATGATTCGAAAGCAGAGGAAACGTATCTGTAGCTGGTATTTTCATTCTACTACAAACGTGGTTCCCATGGCAACAGCAAGCAGTTTGGGGGTTTGGCCTTCTCTACAGTCTGACAGGCTTCTTTTGAACTTTCCTCTTTATTCCACTGCCATATCTGCCCCCAGGAGGGCAGGCTGCAAACGCGTTCGTGCTCTCTTCCATGAGCAATACATAAGTAACGAGCACATCATCAGTGTAAAATGGTGTAAAGGAGTGCAAAGCCTCCCGGAAAGGACACTGCTACTACTTTTATCTTTTTTTTTTGGAAAGGACACTGCTACTACTTTTATCTTTTTTTTTTTTTTTTTTTTTTATCCCAGAACATCCAGCACAACCCTCCCATTTGAAACCTCCAGATTTCTTTAATGGAAGATCTCCAGGCTGTCTTTCTTGGCTCTTTCTCCCCTCCTCATGTTGTTGTCCTTAGTTTTAGAGCAAGAAAATAAATTACATTCATCAGCATCCACCCCTATCTGTAATTCATCCACATCATTTACCTGTTTCTCTCACCCAACAGCTCTCCGGGTGAGAACACTCTCTCCTTCAAAACATCTGACATCCTCCTCATATCCCTGACAATCCCTTGTTCTCCTCAAGAACATCTGCCAGACTCAATGTCAACACAACATAACCGAGTAGCTTCCACCTCTTAATGGAGCTGGGCTGAGCTGGAAAAAGAGAAGAAGAGAAAATCCCCTACTGAGACCTACACCCAGCTATCCCTGCATGAGCCCAGCTGCAGACATGAGACACCAGTCTCTCTGATCGAGACATCCAACGTTTTGGCCAGACGGTAGGCTAGAAGTATGAGCTGTGGGGTGGGAACCCAAAAAACGAGTGCTCCATCATAAAAATCACCTGATCACTGCTTGCCCTGCAAGAAAATCTTCTGTGTAAGCAACATTCAAGTATTCAGGCACAAGTTGCTTTTATATGAGAGTAAGTCAATGGAGTTAAAAAAAAAAAAGAAAAGCAAAATGCAAAAGAGTAAAGAGCAAAAAGTGAAGGAGTGTTTTCTTTTGGGCTAAATCTGAACTGACTACAAGATAATAGAATCAAGATAATAAGATGAAAGAGAGCTTGAAAAGGCTTCCCTTTCTTTCCCTGGTCCCAAAGGAGAATCAATATTTCTTAATCATTCTTGAAAGATGTTTGACTAATCTGATTTTTACTATGGATACCTGGATATTCTCCTCACAGCAGCTATGGTTTCTAGGAAATTATAGTGGGATTCTAGCAAATTGGAAGAAAAGAATAAAGTAAGAAAGCCAGAATATACTGAAGACAGTTCGGAGTTGCCAAACATTTTATTTACTTAGGATGAGAACTGGTTTTCATGATATTTTCAATTGATTGATTTATTTACAGGTATTACATATTAAGGTCACTGCGTTACCCTGTCTCATGCTTAACTTTTATTATAAACAGACCTACTAAGGATTACCCTGTTGTTCCAGAAAAAAAGAAAAAAAAAAAAAAAAAGAAAAACATTTTCCAGTAAAGCCCATTCAAGAAAACACTGTTTCTTGCTTTTCAAAGAGTCATTTTTGAATTAGAACACTTTATTTATTTGGTTTTATTTAGTTGGTTTACATACAAGTGACCACTCCTAAATTATGTCTGCAGAAAGAGGAAAAGGGGGACTGAGGTAAATTGCAGTTTAGAATCAGCAATAAGTGGCCAGCGGGTGGGAATAGAAAAAGCCACAGTCTCCCGAAAGAGCCTAAACACATGTATGAGTTTACAGGGCCCAAGCAGCTGGGCTGTGACTTTTAGGAGAGCTTGTACTATGCAGCAGAGGCAGGATGGCTAATTCCATTTTGAAAGCCATGCAAGATACTTTCAAAGTAGAACACACTGCTTGCCTCCTGCTATACACAGGCAATGTTTGTGTAGCAGTTAATGCAGATCTCTCTCTACACTATGGAGTGCTGATTTCTATCTAAACACACACTCTTAGAATCCAGCCATTATTAAATAACTGAATATTGGTAACATTGCTAAGGGCTCAAGCACTGCGTTTCTCAGCATGTTTAAGGGGGGAAAAAGAGGCATAAAAAAGTAAAACAACTCTCTTGTGTTCTCCCCTTCTCAGTCAACAATGTCATATTTTCAGGAAAAGGAAGTGTTGTATTTACAGAGTCAATTAAATTGGAACAGTTGGAATTCTTCAGCAAGATGGTAGGTAGTTTTGAGGCTGAAGCTTGTCTTGATAAACAGCTTTGTACTCCAAGGAATACACACAATGATATGTTACAATATACTGAAGGTAAGGACCAAAATGTAGCCCACAGGTAACTATAGTGGGGAAGACTTGTAGTGCTTCTCTGTGTTGCACGAGCTTTGTGTGTCACAGCAAATGATTTACAGCTGTTGCATGAGCACTACATGCTCCCTGCATTGTCTTTCCATGATCAAAATATTTTTGTCTAACAGCTTGGCAGCTCACAAAGTGTTTCCACATGTTTGGAAAAAAAAGTTCTGTGTGTTCAGGTCAGATATCCCCTGGTGTCGAGCTCCTCTGCTGCTCTGGCTGGAATTCTGGGTTCATGGTCAACTGAAGACATTTGTGTCAAGGTGGTTGTACATGTATTAATGTAACTGCTATGACGTGGAGCTGTCACCAATATGCTGGCTATCAGGCTATCACGCTTAACGCTTGTCCCTTTTTGACTTTTCACTGTCTAAATCTCATCCTCTTCTCTATAATTCCTTTTTTTCTTTCTGGATAAGTCCTTTGAAAATAAAAAAATTTCTTACTCCTGTGGGGATCCATTATACATTCTGTTAATGAAAGCCCCCATCCCCTTGGATGCTGTAAAGAAATGACAAGCAGTATTTCAATAAGTGTTAGCGTCAGACCAACAGCAATATATCTGCAGTTCTGAGTGACCTCTCAGTGAGCTTGGAACTAAGACGATTTTATATTACTCCTCTCTATATATATCCTTGATGCAATGATGCAAGAGAAAGGCAGGGATTTAACTTTGCGAAAGACCTTGTAAATGAAAGGTGAAATAGCAGCTCCTCACCTAATGTTTGCTTCGGCAGGCTTGTGGTAGAACTGACATTTACCATGTGGGATAAAGTGAGGGGCAGAAGTTGTGGGCTGATATTTGAACACTGCCTCTAATTTTGAAACTTTCTATAGTCCTTAATCTGTTCTAGAGTACTGGGAAATGCTCTGTGGATGTTGTAAGTGAACTGTGCTTTTTATATTAAACATTTATTGCATTTCTGTCTGTGTCTGCGAGAAAATGGATGAATGATTTAAGTTATCCCCTTCAAATCTGTGTTTACAGAAACTGCTTTGTTTTTCCTTTGGAGAATATATTTGAGCCATGGTTCTAAGTGGGGAAGAGTTCTGCTAAAAGAGATATATTAGGAAAACTAAAATGCTAACATGCCAGGCCAGGGTCCTTCTAACAGAGAAAAAGAACCAAAGGCAATATCATGTGGAAAAAAAGACATGTGAAAAGAAACCCTGCGTTGTTCTGTAAACTTTGCACAAAATGAGAAACCTATCTTTTGCTTTCCTTATTTTTAATAGATACACATTAGCATAAAGTTGGATCATCTGCCTTTGATTCAGCTTCAGGCCTGCTGTCCTCTGAGTCTGCTAGGACAAAGGGATCACAGAGCGCAACGCTGCTGTTGTCCCGACTGTCGCTGGTGGAGGCCACGCCACGGCTTTCATGAAGCACCAGAGCGGGGTTGCTCAGGAGCATGCAGGAGATCTCACGAATAACCCCTTACTGCTCAGCCCAGCCCTTTCCTTCCGAAAGGGGCTTCAAGCTCCCCGTTTTCCCCTCCTCTCCTCCGTTCAGCCTGACAGACACGCACACGCTGTCTGCTGGCTGGGATTCGGCTGCGCCCGTAAGCGCTTCGCTCCCCAGCAGACTGCGATGTCAAGGACCTCAGCATGGGCCCGCGCGGATGCCCGACACATGAATGACGAGCGAGCAAGCGGGGCCGCGGCGCGACGCGCGGGCCCCAGCCGCCGAGGACAGCACATGGCTCCACGCCAGCGTTCAGACGAGGCTCGTACATCCGGTCAGGACGACCCCGAAACAGTAGCAGGAATGCGGGCAGGCAGACAGACAAGAAGTTATCTGGAAAAGGAGCGTAAGGTGTCAGGCGAAGGACTTGACAGATGCGTGCTCACGCCTCCACGGTGGGGATGCGTATCTGGGTGTATCGGTTACACCAGGAGCAAACACGTTCGGCACCTCGGAAACCTCATTCCGAAGACAATTCAGATGCCAGACGAATCACAGCAGATATTGGTTTGGGGAGCGAGGCATCTTAATGTGAAATATCTCCAGTTAACCTTTTAACATCACCAAATATAGGCGAGTCTTTAAATATAGTCCATAGCAACCTTCTGCAGATTAAAAACAAAGCTGAGCACATTGCTAATGAAGATGACAAAAAGGAACTTAACCTTGCAGAAGAGGACAAATAAACAACAAAATTAGAGCATTCTAAAGGAAGCCGAAGACCGCTGTTTTCAAGAAGGAGTCTTTAATCATGTTTATGTGTCTTTTTCTGTGAAAAAAAAAAAGGCAACTAGATGAAATAACCGTAAAACTAACCGCAGACCTGGTTAACTTATTTACTGCTAATAGTAACACCAATATTTGAAAACATGTAAGTGATTCTCCTTTAACTTGTTCTTGAACTTTAGTGGTCTTCTCATAATTTATAGATCCCGTTAGCACTTTCACCAGGACTTGCTAAGCCACCCCTGTCCTGATCTCTACTGTATCAGCAATCTCAGACAGCTGGCAGCTGCATAACGAAAAGGAAATGAAATTTTCCTGTTAGCAGCCTACTCCAATTCAGGGAAACGGGGACAGACACAGAGCTATCTGCAGTACTCCTAGAGCTTCTAATATGGTAAAAGTGTTTTCTTAGAGAGAGTGGTTAAATGTGGCTCTTAGTGTAAGGGTGAACCCATAGTTTAAGCCCTGAAGATTCCTTTTGGCTGCTTTTACAAATGCTTGGTGTTCATGTCTTTGCTGCTCAATGTGAAGAGACAAGAAAAGGATGCATTTTCAGAAGGTCAGGCATTACAGAAATAATCTATAAGACTAAATCATCAAAAGCAGTGTTTTTTGCATATTCTTGTACATTTCAGAAACAAACAATCTCTCACTTAGGATGAAATCTTCGGTAATAACTTTTGAATATTCAAATAAACTGTAACTCAGTGATAATCTGAAGTTATTTGTACCAAAATGGAAAGTCTCACATTGTCATTTAAATTAAAAAGTGTGTAGGAGAAGAATGAAATAGACATATAAATAAAACCAAGTGGAGCAGAGCTTGGATAATTAATAAAATTAGAAATCTTTATGCAACAAGGTCTAGCGTGGACTTCACTGAGGAAAACACTATCTACTTTCAAAGGAATGATTTCCTTCCTATTTATTTAATCCATCTTGCGTTAGAACATTCCAATTTAAAATTGGGTCATGACCCTGAATATATTTGCAGACATGCAATGCTGGAATACCTCATCCAGACTCCATGGAGGTACAAGAAATTTACTCCAGAACAAATGATACCATGGCCCCTAATGATAATGCAAATTCCAATGGCAATGTAATGCTGTGGTTACATCAGTCATGACGGCCTAGCCCTTGATATAAATAAAAACTGAGTTGCAATCAAAACGAAGTACGGCTCAGATGTGTATTTGAATGTAGATGCTGTGCTGCATGTCTGCCTGCTGGAAATATTTTCAGGATCTGCTGCTTGTTAAAAGATACTTCTTGTCTGCAACCATTTATTCTAATGGCAAAACACCTCTAAAACAAGCAACAGTCCTCTATGAGGAAGTAGAAGGTGAAACAAAAGTCTTTTGCTTTTAACATGCTTCCTTTCCTATAGTTATTAATCTTTCAAACAGTTCTCCATTAATATTTTCAGTTTGTACATAAGATATCACTAACTCATCCTGGCACATTTTTCAAGGTAACTTTTTAAGAAACTAAAATCTTTTCCATGTTAAAATCTCTCTCAACTCAATTTTCCACCCCCTTCAATTAGCCTCAAAAATTCCCATTCTGAAGGGCTGCACCTTTACACAGATTTCACCCATTAGCCATGCCTTCTTCTCACCATCTTTATTCTTTCTGGCACGGTGGCTCCAGGCTGTGCTAAGGGCCTGCGTAATCTTGTTTTCTGAGGCTTCTGCCCTCTCTGTGAATGACATAAGTAAGGGAGAGGCCATCTAGGATGCTGAATTTCTTCTAACAGTAAAGCTCTAGAAAGGCTGCAGGAACACAGCATCTGTTCCGCAGTTACCTTGGTCCTGGAGCTGTGAAACTGTGCTGCTGTTCTGCCATCTGCTCGGCAGTCCAGGAGGAGGGGAGGGTGCCCCTGCGCCTCTCTCTGCAGTTAAGGTTGTGTGTGTGTTTGTGTTTGTGTGGGTTTGCAGGAGGAAACAAAAATATGACTGCGCACTTGGTGCTGTGCTTGGGCAATACATTGTGCAGTAAGTTAACAGAGGCAGACGTGGGTCATTTCACCTGCTTACAGCTGGAAAAAGCACCGAGAATAAATAAGAGAAGAAAGGCTGTTCAGTTATTAACATACAAATAGGATCAATGCATCATGTGCAGTTCACACAGAAATCATGCTCCAGTCTGGTTTTGTATTGGCAGGTGACCAAAGCGCAGTATAATTCACTGCTCAGCTCTGAAGGACTTGCAGTTTGCTCTGCACGAGTGACACAGACCGCTGCACCCTCAGCAAACGTCCAGGCCCACAGCGAGGTGTAGGACCTTCATGCAGGTTACCAATTCTCTCTAGAAGATTAGTGATGATTTCTGAACCTCCTTTTTTTTTTTTTTTTTTTTTTTTTTTTTTTTTTTCCTGTATTAATAGCCATGGTCTGTCTCAGCTTCACTGCTAGAGTTTTATGTGCTGCCTGCGCATAGGTGACAGTTCAGAACATGCTCATGAGGGTACAGGCCTTTCAGATCAGCCTTCTTGGTGACTTTTTACTATGCTCCAAACAATGAATTACATTGGTAACCATTTAGGATAACTTACATGATATTGCACCTATATAGGGAATGTGATAATTGCTCTACAGAACCAGTATTTCCTGCCCCAAAGAAATATCTTTTACGTAGAAGCAATGAAGTATTCATTTGCTCAAAGTACTAAGTACAAAGTACTTTCACAAAGGAGGTACAGGTTGACTGAGAGACTGCAGCCTTGATTTCCAAAGGGTCTCAGGAATAAACATTGGTTTATCCATCAGAATAAGCCACAGCTTTCAATCGAGGACCTACTCACCATGTGCAGAACAGGGTTCAGTTCTCTCTCCTGTCTGAGGAAAGGGATTTTAAACTTGCAGAGCTCACTGCGTTAGCCAAAAATCTAATTTGCAGGTCTTATTGGACCATATGTATAAATTGTTCCACTTCAGAGCTAAACGGTTGTAGAGTTTCCTCAAAGCAGATGTTTAAACATTCAGGGAACACTTTTTTTTTTTTTTTTTTTTTTTTTCTGTGGAGGTTTTGGCAATTCTGGTAATTGACACTAGAGTCGGAGATTTAGACTTCTGTAGCTGAAAAGCCTGCAGTGAGAACTAGAAGGGATTCTGGGGCTTTGCCTTGCTGACCAGGCATGTGATTGCTGCTCATGAAAACATTCACAAGCCAGATTGACACTAGCCAGGACCAGTCATAGAGTGATGATGGCAGAAAAACCTTCACGCCATCTAGGACCCTGGTTAAATATTTACTAGGCAGGAGACTAGTCTATACTGCAACCAGTTCTTGAAGTTGCTAATTTAAAATTGTTGCAGCTGTGTCAATAAATCTGTGTTTATAAGTGGATTCTGCAGTTCTTATAGACAGTAGCATCTTGGCACAGCAGTGGGTGAATTGATTTCAGCAGGATTACTGAGAGAGCTGCAGTCCAGCTTGCAGTAAATGAAGGTAGGAAGTAGCACCGCAGACTTGTGAGCTGAAATGGGATTCTGCAATTTGACTGGCATGGTGGATGGCATCTCTGCAATACTTTTAACTGAGAGCAAATCAGAAAATGAGGCAAGGACTGATATGCAGTTTATTTCTCTTCTCTTTCTGCCCTTTATAATTGAATTGCCTTTACTCTTTTCATGCACTGATTTACTTTGCATGTGTGCAGCTCCTGAGCTGGATGGTGAGAGCCCTGGGTGCTACCAGCATGCTCCTCTTGCAGAAATGGGAAGAAATGGGATGACTGTCTCTCTTACATGGCTGACAGTGTTGACAGTCTGGCCCTATATTTAAAGAAACACAAGGCATTCAGTTCTTTGTCATTTTGATGCTTCCGAATGGCGTCTCTCTGGAGATGGAATAGCAATCATCACCAGAGCTACAGATTAGCATCTGATAGGAAAAAATGGGCATATCATTAAGCTTGCACATGCTCCAGCTATCTCACCACTCCTCATTCAGTCCTTGACGGCAAACAGAAAAAGGGGATCCTGCATGGTTACACTGCTGGGTTCTCATATAATCAGGTGTCGAAGCCTGCTTTGCTTAGACCTTTTGTTCAGTCACAGTCCCTACTGGATTATTTTTTCCTCAGATTTGTGCTTTCACCTCTGGATAATATTATAACAAATAGCTCTTTGTCTCTTTAGGTTTTTTCATATAACTTGTATTAATATATTGACAGTGTAATAAAAGTGACATACAAAGAATCCTCTTGTCTTCACAAGCTACTGCAAGGTCTGTGGCAATTATTGCTGATTTGAAGCACAATCCAAAACTCCAGTGGATAAATGTGAAAAAAAGCAATTTTGAAAGTCAACTGCAAGAACTATATAAATAATGAGGCTGTTCTTCTTCCTCAGTAAAGCTTTTTTTATTAAATGGTCTCATGCTTAAAATGAATATTTTAAAGATATTTTGAAGACACCAGTGATGTCATATTAAAAAAAAAAAAGAAAAAAAACAGGAATTTATTGACTTCTAGCAAGTATTTCACTGAAGTTTGCACAGACCGTTTTTAAATATATTTTACTTGAATGCTAGTAGCTAGCTTCAAACACTCCCATTGAAAAGGCTGATGTTAAGCGTGATTTTTATTTATTTCTGTGTGTGGGAACTTCAGTCTGGATTCTGAGGGCAGTCATATGCTTTAAATCTACCAGAGTCATGTTGTGCTGCTAGCCAAAATCCAGGGTCCTTTATGTTGGTCCAATTAAGAAGAAAAATTGATGAGGGAGTCAGAGCCTAGTATGTTCTGCTCACAAGGACTGCAGATGCTTGCCTCCCTGGGGATACAGGAGTTTCCAGCACAGCACAGGGTATTCCTTCTGCCATCTAGTAAAGAAACTCTCCTCACTCTCCATTTTTTTTCAGTCTTTTTCTGAGCTTTTCCAAAGTTGTGCCTGATTCTTCCTTTTTCATATCTTTTCTGTGTTTCTCACTCTAACACTCGACCATGCTCAGAGAAAATATTTTTTCCAAATAGGTCAAATTTCTGAGTGTATTAACATATGTCTCTAATTCAGGTAATGATGTACACTTGTATTTTTGGCTTGAAGATTAGTTTTGCTATTCATAAATAAGTGAAATCAGAGATGACCATTACTCTAAACAACTCCAGCTTACCCCAAAGTGACAACGGGTAGGGAAAAGCTCTGCAAAACTGACTGCAAAGTTTCCAACAGCAAAAACAACAGAAATGGCCAAAAGAAAAAAAAGGGGTTTAAGAAATCAAAAGACAGTAGTGTTTACTTGTATATATTCTCGTGTTCAATATGTTTATATTTTTAATGAACAAATCTTGGAGGCTGGAGGTGCAAACCTTATTTCTGGTTCTGCTGCTGGCTTATACGACACGGGACAGGAATCATAAGTTCTGAGAGACCTAAATAATAAGACCAAAATAGGATCTACCTGTCTCACAAAAGTATTGTGAAGTTTAGTGCTCTAAAAGGTTTTCAGATCCAGAAGTGCAAACTCATACCTGTACAAGAAGAAAAGTGTAAGGGACAAAATCCCCTTTCCAGCGAAACAGTGAGAACTTTGTCATTGATTTTATGAGGCTAAAATTTTACCTCTTTTGTTACTGTGGTGGTTAAAGATATTTCTGGCAAAGGATGAGAACAGAATCTGGCCAATGGCTGGTGCTCCTCTGTGCGAGGCATGAGAAGGGCTTAAGGGGATTAGCAGCCCTTGGAGTTAGTGGGAACCATTGGAATACCTGTTTCTATATTTCTCTCCCAGGCACATCTGCTCTGAGGCAGGATTATTACCAAAGGCAACTTTCATAGAAGTCAGCTTATACAACTGGCAGTTGTACACCAGCCACCTTTAAAAAATGAATTTTTTTTTTTCTTTTTACTGATGGGGTGAAAAATGCCATGTGTATTATCTTGAAGATTTAAATCATTTAAAATACACAATATTGCTGGACTTGAGAGCTATTTCTTTTATATTATTTGACCTCTTTTTATTACTTTCTTTTTTAGTCTGTAAGTCATGCTTTACTTTTATTTATAAATAATTTTGTTCAGCAAAAAAGGTATTTAACTTAAAAATATATTTAAATACTACAAAGAGTTGTAAAAGTTAAATTCATTTTCTTCCTCTTTGTATTGGCATCGTTCAGAGAGGATGAACTGAACTTGCTAGTTTGACTTTTCTGTCTTTAAATTACAGCACTAAAACATCTCGATGTAGCACTACAAACATATACATCACAGATAGATCTGTAGATTCTGACAAAACCAGATTAAAATTAAAGAACAGCAAGTTTGGAGATAAGGAGTTGAAAAGTCATTACTAGAGCAGACAACTTTTCATTTTAAGTTAATTTCATCTTTCAGCATTCAGAATGGTCCTTTCTTTTCCCAAAAATAACAAAAATCAAAATATTACATTTTTTCAAAAATATTTTTTCAAAATATGAAAATTCCACAGGAAAAAAAAAAAAAGATTAAAAATATTAATGAGCTTCCTCCTGACAAACATTTCAGGACATGGTTCCCAAGCCTGGTGAATCCCTGAGTTGCTACTTGCTCAGCAGGAGGCTTAGTGGCCCCGGTAGGGGAGAAGCATGGCTGGCTTGGTGTGAGGGCTTCTTCAATCTCTTCTCCTGGGCTTGTCCAACTTTCTGGGCAATGCTGAGGTCTTTCCTGAGCAAGATGTAATTGCCCTGGAAAGTGGCACATTTGCTTTCTCAGACCATGGGGGGCCCAGAGACTAGGCTCCTGACAGCAGCTTGAGAGAAAACACCTGCTATTTTTGATTAGTATGTCAGCATTCAGAGTCGTGCTTTATTTAATTAATTTTGGCAGCTTACAGAAATGACTAAATTAAAAAGGAGGAAAATCAACATAGCGTTTCTGCAAAGCTATTGACTGATTAGTATGGGTAAATGAATTGCAAAGTGAACTTCAGCTTTAGGGAGGACATGCTAGCTGCCTGTTATATTTCTTAATTCAAACCAAAATCCTATCTGAGATTTATGCACCTTTCTTAGAAGCAAATAAAAGTAAGCATTCTCTCTTTGTATTTGTTTAAAGACATTCCAGGTGCTGCTTTAGAGGGGAAAAAATGAAATTAAAATCCCTTTAATTAAACCAAAGGTCCTGAGTGCATTTCGGATAGGACAATTACTTGGAGGAGAAAGTAAATAGCAGACAAGATTTTATAAGGTTTTATATTCCAAATATAGAGCAGATGATAGTTATTAGCTGTGTCAAAGTTAGCGAGATTGCAAAGAAAGTTTCAGTGATGATTTCCATACATTTTACTATTGAATAAACCTTTTTATCAGACAGTCTCTTCACAAAAAGGTTTGTTCTTGTTATTAATGGCATATGGCTATTAGGAGCCTCACCATGCAAAGAACTGAATGTTCCTACTGAACTCAGAGCTCAAACAGGTCACAGGTTGGTTTCAGTAGTTTTGTAATGTATTATCACATTGTTAATTCCATGTTATTAATGATAAATTTTTGCACTACATCCCAATATGATCTTAGATGATTTGTTCAGCATTTGTAAAAGCAGAAAATAAAAATGAGTGTTTGACAGTGAGAGCTCTGCCAGCAATGCAGAATTCACCTGTAGTTCAAAATATTGTTTCTTTTTATACATATAGAAAGGTTTCAGATCTTGTTACTAACAAGTTTCTTTTTTTCTTCTTCCACTAGTTTTGTCACTGAAAGAGGTTATCTTAAAAGAGTATGGTTGTCATTTTTGATGTTAGGTTTTATATCTTGGTATAATGTATCTTTTACATTTCAATAAAAAAGTCTAATATTACAGTTGTTTCTTTCAAATTTTCAGGGAAGATGCAGTCAACTTGAAGACAAAAACTACCACTTGGAAAATAAAACTCATCAAGGGGGTCATTTTTGCAAGACAGGTAATGCTATTAGGAAATCAGCCTGCGTTAAAAAATCCTATTTTTGTTTCCCAAGGACAAACTGTAACAGCTGTTGCAAAGGTGAAAGAAGGGACCTCTGGAAGTCTTGTGGTCCAATGCCTTGTTCACAGCAGGGCCAAAGTTAAAGTTACAAGAGGTTGCTCAGGGCCTGGTCCTCTCAAATCTTGCAATTCTCCAGAGTCGGAGAGGATAACCTCTCTGAACAATCAGTGCTTAGCCATCTTCATCATGAATGTTTTCCTCCTTATCCCTCCAATTTGACTAGCCTTTGCTGCATCTTGTGATTTCTCGGGTTTTGTTCTTTTGCTGGGGATTGCTGTGAAAAATTTGGCTCCCATCACTTTTCACCAAATTGAAGGCAGCAAAATCCCCTCTTCTTCTGCCCTTTTCCAGGTAAAGTAATCCTGGTTCCCTCAACCTCTCCTCATATATCACGTTATGGTCCCTTAACCATCTAAGTGGCCCAATTTTACTGTCTAAATGAATGCCACATAGCAGAAAAATGATTGGAAGCCTAAGCGGTATGAGATGATCCTGAGCACAGAGGTGCTTGTAAAACCATACGTCTAGACAGATTTAGACTCCAAATTCGCCGAAAGAGCAGAGGATATTTTCTGGACCAGCACTGAGACATGAGGAGCTCACAAACTGGTCTTCTAACTGATCACTGAGCTCCACACAGGCTCTGTGCAAAGCCCAAAAGATGAGCACTAAGTTACTAACAGGACTACTGAACCGTTCCCATCCTTTACCTTTCTTGCTGATGTGTTGGTTAATTCTGTTGAGACCCTCAGAATATTAGGTTGTTTGTAAGGAGGCAAGCTGCTAAAAACAATTTTTAAGTCTGGGAAGCAAGAGGTAGGAAACGGAAAGATTGGAAGAAGGCACAAAGTTATTGCTCTGTGGAAGAATTGTCTGTAATCAAGTCAGACTGTTACTACTGGCAGAAAGAAACACATAAATGGCCTGTTGTAGAAATGAAAAGAAATGAAGAGTCTTTTTTAAGACAAAGAGAAAGCATATGCCTTTGTCCACACCCCAAGGTCTTTCAAGAGATCAGGGAGCCAGCAGATTTGGCCAGGGGGTTCTCTCTCCTTGGAGGGAGAAGAGTGAAATCAGCATTAGGGGTAACTCCAAAATGAAATGTGAGATCTCTGGATTTAATGAATCTGAAACACTGGGAATGTGTGAAGGGGGAACATGTTTCTTTTAAACCTATTGGTTTTTCAAGGATACAATTTTATGTGTTTCCAGGAGGATCAGGTAAAAACAAAGGAATGACTCCATCTATACAGAATTTCTAACTTGTGTTAGAGGCTGCAAAGAATATTCTGCCTTTAATTATGATTTATAAAATCCTTTGAAGGGTATGGAATGAAATAGGGTTAGCCATTTAGCTTCTCTTTTTGGCATAGAGAAATTGTGATTTCCTACGGATAATGTCAGCCAGCAAGGTAATTATCCGAGCTAAATATCATATAATGAAAGCTCTTGGTAGGCTAGGAATACTGACGCTGATATGAAAAACTGTCTTCTTTTTCCCTATATGATTTCTTATATTATGTTCATTATCGCTTTAGTCTTTCAGAGTACAGCCCCCATCTCTCCATCCCACCCCCACATCTCACAGCTTCAGGTAGACTTGAATATTGCATCTAGATCTTGAAGGAATTTTATGATAAAAATAAGTTGAATGCTGGTAACAAACCTGTATTTTATTCTGGCTTCCAATGTTTGTTTATATCACAAAAAAGAAAAGAAAAGAAAAGAAAAGAAAAGAAAAGAAAAGAAAAGAAAAGAAAAGAAAAGAAAAGAAAAGAAAAGAAAAGAAAAGAAAAGAAATCAGTGAAAATAACAGGGAGACTTCTGTGCAGCTGGAGATGCAATTGAGCATTGGCTGCTTTATGAGTGTCTAGGTATTCAAAAGCCAGGAAGGTCTATAGAAGCTGTCAATTCTGTGGAATTACCCCAAAGAGAAGGAAACTATGCTAAACTATTTTTCATTCTTAAACCATTCCCACTAAAGTAAGCAACAATCAAATGATTTTAATGATATTGACCTACTTGTGAAGTGCTCTGGGATAGGTATTATTATTCAAATGTTGTGTTGTTATTGTTTTATTTCATTTTAATCGCATTCTCTCATATGCAGAACTTTTAAAACATCTATCCCTTCAGTGTAACATCTCCCTGTTTGTTCTCTGTAGATCATTACTTGATTTTTCTAAGGGCAGAACAAAATATTTTCAGTCACTTCCACTACAGAAGATTATAAAACATACAATAAAGCAAAGTCTCTCTTTTCCCCATTGTTAAAACCAACTGTGATCATATTTATTGAAAGGGGAGGCAGCAAAAACTTGTGAAAATTGACTTGGGAATAATTCACATTATGATGAAACACCTTTGCTTGATCTTGGCAAGGGGAAAACAAGGTTATATGGTCTCAGTAGCATCCGTTAAAATCTGAGCAGAAGCTAACAATACCCATCTCTCTGCACGCTTGCAGTGCCCTCCATGGTAATCAGGGTTAGCTGGGTTTCATTAATTAAGGGTCTGGGCAAGGTCTGGGGTTTGTTCTTGGAGCAATTTGTGTAAAAAGCACAGTAAATGACTCATATTCATAATTCTTCGATGCCTGAAGTCCTGTCTAAACACAGTTTGTATTGCTTTAAACATGCAGGTTCATTTAAAGTAGTAAAACTGCAGGTCACATCTCATCTTCCCCTCTGCAAAACCAGTCATAATGATATAAAGTGATTATATCAGCATAGTTGATTCTAGTGCAGAAAGGGAAATGAACAAGCTATACTGGTATAATCATACATGTAATGGCATGATTCTATCTATACCAAAGGTTCAAACAGTCTGCATAATGTTTAAAAATAAATCACACGCTTAACTGAAACAGCGGAACCGATAGGAAAGCGATGCTGATAGGAAATCTATTTTAGGCTAGGCTTTTGTTCCCCGATTGCCACCACCAGCAGTAAAGGAACATGAAAGGGATCCAATAAGGGACTGCTGCAATAATATTGGTGCTTCTGATAAATACACTGCAGATTTTAAAATTAGAAGTCAAGGAAAAAAAATGTTTGTATAGAGAAGCGTACACTTCCCTCTCTTCCGGATGCTCCAAACAGTGAAGAGAGGCTATTACTGCTACATTTAGGAAATGAAACAAATATTCTGATTTTTTTTTCAGAGCTTCAGTGGACACTGTATTTAATTTACTGACCCATTTCCATCACCTCAAGACAAGTTCAATACTATGAGGAGCTGTGATCATTTCTCAGCACCCAAGGTACTGCTGTAAATTTTTGGAAATCACATTGCCACTGATCCTTGAAACACCTAAAGAATGTGTGTTACATTTACTGATTTAATAGATTATGACCAGCCAAGATGACCTTCTACAGGCAACAGCTCAGAAAATTTCATCCTTGTCAAGCCTTTCTCTCATTCAGCAGTTTCTTCTTCATTAGAGAGTGTTGTGAAACAATAAAATAGTTCCTGTAAAGCAGTATATTAACAGGCAAACTGAGACTAGCCAGCAGAAGTGACATTATCACCAGTTCTACAGGTTTGTTTTCCTGCATTCAGTCCAAAAGGCCATGTAGTTTGCAAAGATATCACCACAGCTTCCTCTTGTTATTTTGGAAAATTCTAATTGCTGATAATTTAATCAAAATTTTAGTATTCAAATGCCCTTTGGGTCATTGTCTTGATTAAGAGGAAACAATATTATCTTTTGGTTTGTATGTTTGCATAATTTCTTTTAATATCTGAAATGCTGTGGAAAACTAGGAAGTGCAAGTTTGTGTGTGTGTGTGTGTGTTTTGTGTGTTATCACCAATTGGCATTGGAATTGAAGGTCTTGCCATTTTTTTGATTTTTTAAAAATATTTTTTCACAAGTTTTTTTTTTTTTTTTTTTTTTTTTTAAAGACTTCTGTTCCTGTTTTTCTTTAGAGATATGTGATCAATATTTTTTTTTTGCCTAATTAAATCAAGTTAACACGGCTGATAAGACCGGATAGATAGACAAATTCTGATTTTTCTGTAATGATTCCATAACATCTAATGTATCTAATGAAATTTCCTTGGATTTGCACTGTGAGAATGGGAAGTAGCCTCCCTGCTTGTGTCCTGGTTCTTGCTTCTCATGTGTGCCCCCTTAATACGGCATGGACAAAGCTTTACCATTTAATCAACTATAATACTTGTTTTATGATTTTTGTTGGTTTTGTTTTTGTTTTCTTCCTTTTTCCCCTCAATAATCTGTGTAAATTGCTTTTGTTTTCTTTATTTTGTTCATCTGATTTAATGACTGGTCTTTCTCAAAGCTTCTCCCACAATTGCTGTGAAATAAATGGGCAGAGGTATTGCAGCGTTTATCTCTTCTTCAGACCTGAAGAAATAGATGTATGGGGTGAAAGGCTGTGATTAAATAATTGTTCTTGCCTTGCTTTTCCTAAACAGATTCACTCACCTGCATCTGCTAATAATAGTTCTGGTTTCCCCATCGTGCCTTCTTCCTATTCCTCACCTCCTCTTATCTTGTATATGTACAGGCTTTTCATGCTAAAAGACAGGACTGAGCGAACGTTGACACCAAACTGTACAAAATACATTTTCTTCATAATAAACCCCAGATTTCACACAGAACTACTTGAGGAGGTAGGAGAGAGAGACAAATGTAAGACTTGGATTATATTTTCTAAACACGTGGACATTTCATATTGTCTATAAGGATAATAACATTAAAAAAACACAAGTTACCCAAGTAATCAAGGCTACAGGGTCTTGCCCTGAATAAGCAAAAACATGAGGGTACAGTATGTTATCATTGCAAATATACCAATGAGTAAAAAATACACGTTTTGCAAATATCAAACCTAGTAGATAAAATGTTCAAGATAGCTGTTCAAATAACAGTTTTTCTGCTTTTTGACCTAAAATGTGTCATACTAAAAGACACGTAGAAAACAAACATTTTCACTTTACTTTTTTAATGCATCCTACTGAATGCACACTGCACATCCTGCGATAGCACTTGCATTGAAATCAGCACAATGAAATGTGACATGTCAGATCAACGAAATGAACAGTACCTCTCCATGTGTAAATTGAAAAGGCATGCAGAAAGTTTATGCAGAAAAAAATGACAGAACAGATAATAAATTATATTGGTTTTGGTATCTTTTTTTCTGTCATTGATAACAAAAGAATTGGATGGGGCATCAAACAGTAATAAGTCTTTTTATTTTCAGGTCATTTTTACATCTTGCAATAACCATGATCAGAAAAAAAAAATAGAAAAGATATATCATTTCTTAGGACAATAAAAGATTTTGTCCTTCTGTTTTTTTCTATACATTTTTTTTTCCCAAGGGCTTACTTATCCGTAGCCATTTTGTGTTATCCTTCTTTGCTGCATAATGGTTTTAATCTCTAGTTGAAAAAATATATTATAATCCACATGTAAAACTATCTTTGTTTTCATCCTCTAAAATGAAAAGGCATTTTCATTTAATCTATTAACCAAGTTTGCTTGCATTTATAAGAAATATATTCCATATTCTCCTGCTTTAAAACCACTTTGCAATCTGTTACCTTCTTTTTTGAGAAATGGAAGTGCTATGGTTATTCTTACTCACTGCTTACATAGGCTTCCTCAAAATATCACCAATGACATCACACCATAAAAGAAAAGATAATGATTTCATAGCCATTTTTATCTGGATGTTGTTGTTGTTTTGAAATCTGATATTAAATGTCCTTCCTCCTTGGAACACCAAAAGAACATCAAATAAATTAATCAAAGCAAAGGACCACATTACTGTTTAGGGCCTTGAAAGCTATTCTGCACATACAGCATACTTGGAAACAAATGAGAAACCAAACAGTTTCCTCCTTCAAACTAAATAAGTCTTAAAAAAAAAAAAAAATCACAAAACCACAGCCCATTCTCTCTGAATAGTCATTTATGCCTATGAACACATATAGAACTAAACATTTTTAAAACACTCCTTCCTGCAGAAGGCACACAGGGATTTAATATTTGTCCCCAACAACGGGTTCACTTGGCTAAGCATCACCGAGCATCAATGTATAAATCGTACGCTCTCATTCAGAGCCACTGCATTTCCACAATATAAGTGCATGAGACCACATGCTGGTTTTCTCCACAAAAGTCACTTGTTATTTAAATCAGAACTACAAACCTGCTCCCTCACCTCCCCCTCTTCAGCCCCTAGAGGGGTATATTCTCATTAACATTCTTAATGTTAATTGGAATTACATGTGCACATCAAGAAGAGAATACACCTCCAGATGCGATATTTGCAAGCTTCATATTAAGCCAGACTGTGTTGAAATAAAACACATCATTGAACATACAGTCCTGACCTGATATTGAATGGTAATATATGTTTTTTATGTGCAAAACCAGTTTTTACATGCCGATGAAAATGAATTCTGTATAATACATCTGCAGCCTCCATTACTGTAGAACTTGATCTTGCCAGTCCTCACTCATGTTAAAAATCCCAGTGTCTGCAAAATACAGGTAGTCTTATGATCCAGCACATTTCCCTGTAATGGAAGTTAGTTGCTGAACTGAATTACTGGAAAACCGGTGACAAGATAAGATGACTTAGACTCACTTGTTCAGAAGAGGGGCTAGATGGTTTACAGCAAAAAACAAGTTTTAAAAATCACAAGGAAATACCTGTATTTTCTAAAGGGATGAAAATAGCACAATTCTGTTAATAAAAAATATAATTTCTGGAAATATAATCACCTAAGATATAAGTTTACAAAAAATATTTAAAAATCCAATATCAAATGCATTTTACAATATTGTTTAAAATTCATTACAAACTTCTAGATGTAATTCTCTTTGCACCAGCTCTTCTACAATTTCTCCTTCACAAAATATAAATGCAGCACAGATTAAAAGAAAGCACAACCCCAAATCTGGAAAGCCCAAATAGATTAGCTTCATCCTTGCAGAAAATTCATGCTGGAATATATTTTTTTTCTACTGAGCCTTTCCACTTCCAAGTAACGGGATTTTTTTTTTATTGTTGTTTTTAAGCTATTCAGTCAACGAAAAATAAGAATCTCCAACAGAATTATTTAAAAGCTCAGTCCCAGAAGTAAGGGGCAAATTTGACTCAAAAGGCATAAACTTAGGTTTCATTCCTTTGAAGAAACCCTCCTAATATGGTTACAGAAACATAAATTGAAATAATGTCAAATTCTCCTAGAAATCATAATAAATAAAAGCATATGCTGGAGCACCTCAGCTAGAATTCTCCAAGGCTGTAAAACAGATACATTCAAGTCAGACAGTATCAACGAAATTGGGGTAGGAGCTGAGGAAAATATTCATTTAGCAATGATCTTTCTTCATGTAATGACACGCTAGGTTTAAGCCCCTGACATCTTGGAAGTGCTCATGTATAATCTCGTTTGCCTATTCTTCCTTGCTACAGAGATGGTCAACAAAACAAGACTTGCTTGGGAATAAGTAATGCAAATGTCACATCTATCTTGCTACTATTAGAAGACGACAGAGGAGAGGCATACTGGAATATTTTTTAAAAAGCGAAAATCAATCCCCTCCCCACACTAAAATAACAAACTGAATGTCTGGCTTCAGGTATTCTGCCACAAATGCATAGAAATGAGAGGGAAAATAAAGCCTTTCTAGGTCATCTATTCCATCCATCTGCTGGAATATGATCACTCTCTGCAATATACATTCTAGAGCTTTTCTCAGTCTGATTTTAAATGTCTTGTTTCCATCTGTTCGATTTGACCTTACCTATTCCATCTTGGGTAGTTAAAATGGCTGCTGAATAGTGCAGTAATTCAGGGCAACATCTAAAAAATTAAAAATCAGCAAAAAAAAAAAATCCTTTTTAGCCTTAGTGCAGCTAATTTTGAAGATACGTTTGCCCATCAAACTGGACAGACGATGCCTATGAGACCGTGTCGCCTGTGTGCGAAGCGTCATCTTTTACTGCATCATATGGATTAGACCCCGAGCTAATCAGTCAGCCTCAGAGCTGAAATGCTTCGGGTCCATCTTACAATGCAAATATTGGGGGGTGGGGAGCAATCGACTAAAGTCTTCCATGCTTAATGAGTTGCCTTTTCCATTCTTATTAACTAAAACACTTTAACCACTTTGGTTTTTTTTAAACTTAAACAATTATATTAGGCGTAATCGTTATTTTATTAACATTTTTCTCCAAGGATTTTTTTCCTTTCCGATTATGAGTACTTTGCAGTCTCAGGCAGTATGATGGATGCTACTCTTCTATGACAAGAATTTTAACAGCCCTTCTTCAGCACTCAATGCGCACCCAATTATGCGTCTGAGCTGGTAACCTTGAATTTATGTTGCCATGGCGACAAACTGGTCATGCATTATGGATTATCATTGAAATTCTACACCCCTACCTAGCATAATGAGAGTTGGGGACTTAATCAAATCAGCCATTCTGTGTGACACAAAGTGAAGAACTAGCGCTCATTGTTCGGCGCCCAGAAAGGAAGCGGGCCCGCTGGAGTGGCAGCTGCAGCGCCGCGGCCTGATAGATTGCCCTTATATACGTTTGTGAATGTATAGACAGATGGCTCTCAATGCCTGGAATTTGGCGCTTAGGAAGCAGCTGTTCGGCTAACCTCTGCCGTCTCACCTTGTTGTCATGGAACATTGAGCAGAGACGGGGAATGCGGCCGGATCCGCCGACGAGTGGGGCTGGATTTACGCACCGTGGCATCCCGCTTTCACGAGGAGACGGCCGGGCTCACGTGGGGGGAGCCATGGGGGCCTGCAGGAGCCTCCGGGCCCACTCCTACCCTGTCAGGGAAGCAGATAAAACAGTCACGGTGAAGCATTCCCGGGGATCTCATCCGGGTTGCACCTCCTTCACCGTCCTGGAATCGCAGCCACCCCATGGCACTCTCCCCTTACGCTGCTCGGATGTCGCTAAACACCTCAGGTTTCTGTGCAAGATTTTGCTGTGTCCTTGGCTTTCCAAGGCAAAACAGCGGCTTTGCCAGGGTCAGAGCTGAAGCTGAGTCAGTGCCGGAAGGAGGATCAGGCCAAGCGGATGTGAAAACCCAGCAGCCATTACATCTGCCTGCCCCTTTCTGCCTCACCACTGAAATTTCTCCTTCTGCTCTGAGATACTGGAGGAAGCTACAGAAAGAGCTGAGGGCTCATTATTTTTTT
>VZSV01000126.1:2188806-2215773 GCA_013398735.1 Nothocercus julius | reverse complement strand
CCCAGAAGGATGCCATGAGGCAACCAAGCTATGCTGATATACATACCAGCCGATGTTCTGTCTCAATGTTTAAAGACTTAAAGTATTATAAAAAATCTTGTTTTTTATTTTAGAAATTCTTAACTAGTGTTTTTTTTTGAAAAAAAAGTCACCAAAATTCTTGTCTTTTGTTGATTTATACGCTTCATTTGACTCTCTTATTGGCTCAGGTTAATAAACAGCGTTAATAAATACGTGAAGATCAAACAGAAAGAACCGTTCAGCCAACATACACCATAGCTTAATTTCTAAGAGCAGACCAGGAACTCAACTTCTTTCACTTCATTGGAATTAAACTAGTTCCTCCCCAAAAAGTTTTTACTTCTGTTTAGCCAGAGCAAAGTAGCTATCTTAGTAGATTGTAATTATACTGAGTTTAATTACGTGTAAAGTACATGAGTTGAAACATCTGATTTTGATTGGATTTTAGCTTCTTTTCTCCAAGACCTGGAATGAAAGACATTCCATCCAACATCATCGGCACAGGAGGAGTGGAAGATGTGGTAATGTATACTATGCATTTGTGAAGTCAGTAAATTTCACGGTTTGCCAAAGAGTGCAGAAAAGATTCTGCTTTTCATTGCTTCCATCTGCTGGTTTCAATTCATGTTGAACTGGAAAGACAGGCAGCCTCTCATGATGTGCAATTGTTGAAAGATTCTCTAACAGGAAAACAGCAGTTTCCTATTCCGTATTTCCTGTTCTTATAGAATTATAACCTGCTGTATTTTGTCACACTGTGAATACAATACATTGCAAAATGAAAAGACAATTAAATTACACTGTAAAATGCTATCGCATGCCTAGAATGTAATTTACATAAAAGTTAACATGCTGTTTTTCACTGTTTCTCTACTTTTGATGGGGGGGGAAAACTATACAGATATCTAAGTAACTGCTTTGCATTTCAAAAATGTACCTGAAAACTTTTGTAGTATTTGAATATAGTGATCTTGTTTGAAAAAAAATCTATTTTTGTTTAAGGTATGAGTTGACTACTTTTAAGCATTCAAGTCTACACTGTAACATTTTCTTACCATAAATATTTTACTAAACGTACAAAGATACAAACATATTATTGAAATCCCACAATTAATTTAATTTATTGACTATCCAATACCAATTCCTTGTGAATCATTTCTTTTTGCATTGCAATGTATATGATCAGCCATTTTTTAAGGTTTGTAAACTTATTCTTTAGTGATAAAAGATCCGCTCTTTTGAGACTATGCAGTATTCTCAACAAGCAGACATTTCAGTGATAGAGATGTTCTCTTTAAATGATGCCTATAAAACCTGAATGTCTGTCAAATGGACATGATGCCTATCTGTATACAGCAAGATTAGTTGCCCTATCAATTGGCTGCTTTAAGATCCCTCTCTCCCATTCTGCTTTTGTATTTATTTTAGAAAGAGTAAGAACAGACTCCAAATTATCCACATTTTTTTTTGAGAAATGTTCCGTAATATCTAAGGTGAATTCATTTGACCTTGATAACGGTGTTTATAATGCAGATGGCTACATGTAATAGAGGAATTATTTTACAGAAGGATTCATCTAATCTGTTTTAGATACTTGTTTTAAAGTAAAAGGAATTTTTCTGAGTAATGGCATCTCTCTGTTGATTATAGAGAGATTCTAGACAACTGGCTTTGATATAGACATTTGAAGGGATACATCATCCTTTGGACTCAATCAAGGTGATGCTTGTTAAAACTTCTGAGGTTGCTAATAGTGACAGCAGATGAAAAAAGCTTAACCATAGATGTCTTGTAAAGTGATTTGGTTTTGAGAAGAAGCACAGTAAACAGAAACAATTGCAGAGGTTTGTTCATAGTCATAATTTTAAAGAAAGACGAGGACATTTTTTTTGTTGCTTTGCTTTCAGTTTTATGAAAGTAATTTGATGTCTGGGCTCTAAATGTTTCCCCTCTCATGGGACTTGTGCTGCTTGAGCTCACGACCAAATTTCCAGAGCAGTTACCCACCTTGAAGCTTTCTGAGAAGGCCTGATAGGAACTCAGAAGTTGAATTTAAGCTCAGGCTCTTGCCCTTAGTCCTTGTTGAGCGATGTTGCAGCTGTGCCTGTGTCTGGCCATGTACCTCACTGGGATGTACATTATCCTTCTGTCTTGGCTTCCTGGCTTGACTTTGGATGTACCTCATCACCATGGTCCTGCCTGGCCACCACTGGACTATCTGATTAAAGACCTGCTTGCTCTCCTTATTTTGTACCATGGTACTACACCTTTCTTGACAAGGTCACTGTCCTGCCAGCTTTACTGTCACCTTGAGCTTCTGGCTCACCTTCTCTTGAAGAGCAATCTGAAGAAAATTGAATACAAATACATTAATTGGATTCAACTAATTGACTAATTAAAATACATAAAATATATTAATAGCCATGTAGTACATAAAGCAGTTAATAACCTAATGAACTTTTAGGACTTACAATTAGGACTGTTTTTTGTTGTTGTTGTTGTTGTTGTTGTTGTTTGTTTGTTTTTTTTTGCTTTTCACTGAAGATATTAATCCCCAACATATTAACCAAAAAGAATTTAGATTCATTATCCTGATATTGTATCAAAAAAGAGGATATAAAAAATTACTCTTAGTATATTCCTTCAACTCTTCATGCAAATATTTCCATTTAATTTAATTGTATCCTTGATCTTGACCTGTTCTTTACCTCTGCTTCATCTGAGCTCACTATGTTGCTGCAAAGACTTTGTTTAACTAAACAGACAGATAAGAAATCTCATTACATGGGTGAACCAAAAGTCTCTGTTCAGGTCTGATCATCCTCAAACTATCTTCTGTTATGGAATCCAGAATTTCTTGCCTCATATTATATGTGAATAAAGAAAAAAAAAATCAAAAACACCCAAGAGTTCACAAACAGAACTAGTCTTTAAATGACCTACTATGCGGACAAGTCTAACCCTGACAATCTGAACAAGAGTCACTAGTCAGTAGGCGGTGTCAAAATTCTTCCTGGATCCTCAGAACCCCAGAGGGACATTACCACAACTCAAGAAGCCTGATATGAATATTTAATCTCTCTAAAATTGGATGATTATGCAGATACAGTGCATCTGGGAGAGTTGTTCCCCCAGCGGCTTATAAAAATAAATACTACATCTGAAATGTAACAGCCAAGATGCAGGTGTTGAATTCTCTCTCCACCACTTACTTGCAGCTCTACTTGGCTTGTCCTGATGTGCCACAGAAACAAATGGTTGTTCTCTGTAAAACAGTTGCTAAGGCACATGTACCATCCATAAGAGATGAGAGGGCTCATCACTGCAATATGAGGTGTTCCTCCAGGCCATCCACTGCCGTATGGCTGATGGGTTTGATGATACGAAGGAGAATAGTTTATAGGATTTCTTTTTAGTGCATGGTATATTAGCATCTCACATTTTAATGAATTCCATAAATAAAAGATGATGAAACGCCAATGTTTTGCACACTACGTGCAGTTAGTTTCCTGGAAATCTGGCTACATAAACACTGTTACCAACATTTTTTACCCTGTCTTCTGTGTTGATGTTCTTGGAATTACTAGTTAAACAGCAATAGATCACTTTCACTACTAAAAATAAAATATTGAGCTAGTATCATTCTGTTTTTTGTACTTTCACCTCAGCTTCATCAGTCACACTGAGAGCAATTGATCTGTTCTGGATAATGGAGATCTGTCTTTATGTGGGAGGCTATTTGCTGTTCTAGCTGAAGCCTTTGGCATACTTCACTGTGGTGCTCAAATGCAGTGTCTGAAATTGGGACATCACACTCAGAACCAGTCCCTTGGTTTTCTTTTCTGCAATGTTCTGGACTTCAGGAAGGTTGCACTGCAGAAGAGAGGAACTCTGACCTAGACATATGAGCAACAGCAGAGTTCTAATAGTGGTATTTAAAGGAGTGTAAACTCTCCTGGAGTGACATTTGTTTTTTCCCTGTTGGATGAAAATAATAATAAAACATTCTGGAGCAAACAGCAGCTTGATGAGCTTCTACAACTGCTGTTCATACACATACCCTGAGGGGGAGAAAAAAAAAAAAAAAGAGAGAGGATTAATAGCTTATTTGATTTGGTTACTAAGAAAGATGCTGGTGGCTGTAGGAGAATATTTTAATCAGAATATTCTCTAATAAGCACATATTTTTCACTTATTTTCAAAGGGAAAAAGAGAAAATCTATTCTGACTTCAGATCACCAGATCTGTGTGAGGCTTAAAATCCGGCAGTGTAAAGAAGCTGCTCCTGGTAGCAGAGAATCTTAATCCCATTTAAAAATAATGTTTATGCTGCAGAAAGCATTCAGTGTATTGCCATGGAGAGAGCAGAAAGCTCCAGCAGTTTCTTTCACCCTCAGGTGGCTGGGCTGGAGCACAGTGTCGCACCACTGATCAAAGCAGAGTTTTTGTTTTTTAGCCTTTGTGCCCCTGTCCCCAGTAAAAAAAGAAAAAAAAAAAAAAAAAAAAAAAAAAAGCAAAGGTCACAGAGCCAAGGGGTTATCCTATCTGCCACCCTAGCCCAGCAACTAAGCCCCTAGCAAACACATTAGTGTTTAATTTGTCATCCTGGATGGAGAGACAGTGCCTGCTCTCCCACCTCGCCCCGGGAGCTCTCCTCCAAGGTTTTGTGTGGCGGTGGAGCGAGGCAGAGATGTGCCTGGCAGGAAATGGATTAAGAGCTGGGGTTGGGTCCACATTCCTTACCTTGAACACCGGATTTTTGCACACAGTTTGAGGGGCAGTGGGGAAGGCGGTGGAAGAGCCAGGCAGTGGCAATGGCTGCGTCTCTAAACATCTCCCCCTCTCCACCATCCTCCGGCATCACTCTGCAAACAAAGACTGTTTTGATTGCTTGGATGACAGCACAGGAATTCTCCTTTTCAAAAGCACTCAGTATATATATATGTGTACATATGTGACCTAAGTAGTGAAAACAGAACCACCTTTAGCAGCCGTAATGAGGAATGGCAAGCTCTAGCTGTGACCAGATGCATTCTGAAACAGTGTTACTGATGGACAAATAAAACTAAATCGGACAAGTGTGCATATTTGTTCAATGGCATTATGGGCAACAGTCAGGAAAAAATGATTTAATGAGACGGCAGAATTGTTTCTATCCCTTTTGGTTATGTTTGATTCCCTCCAGTACCTCTGTTTACAAAGTCCTATGTTTACAAACCTGTCTCAAATATACCATTTAAATTAACTGTATAATTCACAAAAATCAATTTATTTGTTCAGCAGCCAAAGGGCAGAGGAACTAATTTTTGTGCACTACATCATTGTTTCAAACTGGCCTATCTGTGACAGATTTCCAAATGTATATTATGTCAAGGTAGATGAAAGACATTATTGGGTGATTACATCCGGTAATGGTAGCAAGGGAAGCAGTCATCTTAGCTTTCTGAGAAGAAGAAAAGATTTCTGGGAAGCGTGAGAAGCATTGAGGCAGGTGAATAAATGTGTGTCCTGCAGAACTGTTCAGAGAGAGTTGTCAAAACTTGGCTTGATGTTTTACAAAATTTGTCTCCTTGCAACCCGTGTGTTTCTATCTTGCCTCTCCTGTGCTGCATCACTCTCATATAACGAACTTGTCTCTGATGCACACTTCTTTGTTTATTCCGTCACAGAATTTTCCTGCCAAGTCCTAATCTGGGGCTCTGTATTCACTCACTAAACTTGTTTTTCAATCTGCCAATCATTCTGACTTTAATATACTCTAAATTTAACTCCTGCCTACCCAGTACTACTCAGTACTTGTGGTGGTAAAGCCCAGAGCTCTTCAAATCTAGACCTGACTATTTGGGTCTTTCTGTCCACCATGCTGTTTGTTATCCTACTCTTATTCCTAACTTTCATCCTGCTGACATTATCTGTTCCTACTTTTGATCTGCTGAATATTCTAGAAAAAAATACCTAAATTGAATATTCTTTATGACCACTAGTTTCATCACTTCATCTTTTCTATTTTCCACGGTAGCTTCATTACATTATGTTCTCACCCAACTCTTGTTTTCAAAAGCTTTTTACAACTTTTAGTTTTATTTTCCATAGCCTAAGATCTTGAAGATGTTTCAAAAAGTAAATTTGATGCTATCATGTACAGCTGATTTCTGTTTTATTTATTCCTGCAATTTTCCTTCCAATCTACCTATTTAGCTCAAGGCTACCTCCTTGTTTCTCAGTTCAAACTTCTTTTTTTTTCCCCTTCAGTCATCATTAACTATCAATGACTTTATTAGATCATTCTTTCTTGCCTATCTGTACGTTGTGCCCTTTACCGCTGCTGAGTTTCACGCATTTCTCCTTGTTGTCCCCTGTGCCTCCTTCTCTGTCATCTCTGTGAACAAACTCTCTGCTCAAGGATACCATACAAACTTCTCTGATTCCTTCCTCATTCCCCTCTAGCCCTGATTCTAATCTGTGCACCCTATTGAAATTGCCTTTGTAAAAGTAAAAAGGCCCTTCTTATCCACCTGGAATAAGTCTTTGCTGTTATGATTTTCAGTTTCTTTTCTAAATTCCCTCTCCAGCTCCTCTTGGCTAGCACTTTATGGATTTCTACTGAATAACTTTTCTTTTTTCTTTTTTTCTTTTTTCTTTTTTTCTTTTTTCTTTTTCCTTTTTCCTTTTTCCTTTTTCCTTTTTTTCCTACTTACTTAATTTAACATCTGTCTCTTTTATGCTACATTTGTTAGATCTTCTTTCCTCTCTTCTCTTCTTCTCCAGTGGTCCTCAGGATTTTCTGGCTTACCTTTTGTTTATATTACTTCCTGCCAGACAACAAGGACGTGCGCATAACATTTATGTTAACAATTTTCATATCTTGTTTAGCAACCACTAATTCTTTCCATCTCCTTAGTATTTTCTCACAGCTGTCTCACATCCTGCTTAAATTAAAGCATGCACAGAAAAAAAATGGACATCTTATTTTCATATACATCTGCCTCTTTTCCTGTTATCTTGGCAGGAAATTTTTCTTGACTATTTAGTTCATAATTTCAGGATATTTCTCACTTCTCCCTTTCCCTCTGTCTCATTCTCTCATATTCCCCCCAAATTCACATACATGCTATTAATACAGCATATGAAAACCCCCTTTCTTCTTTCCCATTTAACACACCTTTTCATTTCTTTAGTTCTTCCTCTCCAACAACACTGATAGTTTCTTCCCCTCTGCTCAGTTCTTCCCTTCCATAATTCTTTATTAGCTTTAGAGCAGAAGCAGTGAAGGGGGCTCCCTTAGATCTCCAGAGGAGATCTCCAGAGGAGATCTAAGGGGGGGATTAGGTGATTCTGATTCTTTCTATTGAATGTTTAAGAAAGAAAAGGAAATATCTCAACTACTCTCCACTATTCTGAGCACGTTGCACGAAGTATGCAGTATGAAGTAGACCAGGGAAAAATAGTAGAGTTAGAAGTATCATCCTTGAGCAAAATATTCCATGTTTAAACTGCTTATTTTAAGAGTAGGAGGTATAGATTAACAACTCCTTTATCCTTGAATTCACATTAGAAGAAAGTTAGGTGACCACACCTGCTCTAGAGCCAGTCTCTTGTTCTGGAAATTGGGACACTACACAATCAGAAAAAGGAATCATGGAGCCAGTTGAAGAGATGGTGAGAAGGAGTTTAGTTTATATGGAAAGGATTTCAGGTCTTCCTGCTTGTGATATATGCATAAATAACACTGAGAAGTCCAAATCTCCTTCCTCCTTGCAGGAAAATATGGTTTCAGTCCTGCCTATCCTCATTTTAACCCCTTGATTCTTACAGTCCTGAATAGAGAGAACTACTCTTTGGAATGTCACGTAACCTAGTGGTTAGGGTTGGTTTCATGTGTCATCTAAAGTTCAACATTTCTAGGCTGGAGAGACCACAGACTCTGGGTTACCTGCTTTCTGCACCAGTGCTATAGGTTACCTATATAAGGTTTTCCTACAGGCAGGCAGTGATGCTAGCCATAGTCAAAATCCCAGAATGTGAAATCTGGGGTCACAGCAAAGCTCTGAGCAAGTGCCAGATGCCTGTCTCTGCAGGATGGCCACATGTGCATGAATATATAAGGACAGGCACTTAGGAAAATTTAGGCAGCACTATGAGGTGTATAGAGAGTTTAGAGTTTCAGAGTATTATACAGCTGTGGACACGAGATTGCATGGATTATTTTCTGGGACTTAGCTGAGATGTTTCATTTCCAGTATTAATGTAGGCAGAGGAATTCAAACTCCGTGTGCCTTTTATCCAAACTTCTACTGTTTATGCGTAAATATTCACCTTACCTTTCTTCAAGTCTCTATTTCTTTCTCCTCTTCTAAAGTAACTGCATTCTACAGTAATATGTGACTTATGTTCTGACCATCAGGAAAAATCACTTTAACATTCCTGTTTTGTAGGTTGGTGTCTTAGCCACAGAAACACTAAAACCAACATCCACAAAACTAAAGGTCTCTGCTTAGAGCTGATTCTCCCGAGCATGATCCAAAGAGCACTTAGGCAGCTGAATAACTTCCTGATTTTTGTTCCGTACCACATGGAACCTACAGCAGGTCAGGAAACAATCCTGGATTTTTGTGGCCAAGGTTAGCATGGTAACTACTAAAAAGCTCTCCTTTTATGAATTTTATTTTTTATGTAGATATAAGTGTAATTTCAAACTTTTTCATTCAGTGAAAAAAATATCTTAAACATGGTAATAATTTAGAAATGTTTATTCCCCTTAATAAGGTTTCTTTCATGCAGACATATAAAAAATGGAGTGCTACTTAATTCTCTATAATGGAGATACAATCTCATATCTTTGACCATCAGAATGTAAGTTAGCGTCAGCTTGCATCATTCAGGTCACATTTAAAGACTTAATTACCCTGCTGTGAGAACTTTATTGTCATTTGAGATGGTGAACACAACAACTACTGATTTTATCCTATGATTATTTTAATAAAAATGAAGCTTTTACTAAAAACTAATTTTATTGATACTTAGTCCTGCTTAGGTATTTTTATTGGCCTAATGAAACCAAAAAAAGATATATTTTTATTATGTCATTTGCAGGGTCTTGGTATATTATAGGATATGGAAAGTATTATATTCACTGATGTTATATTGGTACTTAGTGTTACATTGGTTACATTGATGTTACAGTGGTATGTCTATCTGGTGTTACATTAGTACTGAGATAGACAATACTGTCACCCAAATGAAGATAAAATCAGTTTAGTTAGTAGAAGATCAAAACAAAGAAAATAGTAAAATCTTTGCTATGAATCTCTGGCAGCTTAAGTAAGAGAAATATTCAGATTTCATCCTGCTGCTTCATAAAATAATTGCTTTTTTTCCTAAGCTAATTTCTAACCCACAGCAAATAATAATTTAAATGTTTTGCTAATCATACGTAGATAGGAATCTAGTCTTTGAGTTGGCATTTGGATGACAGGGATATCTCATGTTTATAATTGGTTTGCTGTTCTAAAAATATTAACCTTTTTGAGGGATATGAATAGATTCCCAGTAGGATATTGAAGGAAAGTTTGGGGGATTTTTTTCCTTGCATTAATTCTTGCATAGGATTTGTCTTTCAGTCTCCCCGTGATTTCTTTGAGCTTAACAAAAAACGGAGTTTGGAAGATTTGTTTGGTGTTTAACTTGATTATTTAAATAAGAGATAAGCAATTGCTATTACAGCAGCTAGGCAATAATTTCCTGGGGTCATGGTCTCTCCTGCCCAGCATACACCCTTATTGTTAATGGAGCTGAACATGCACACACACATTTTTAGAAGGGAATGTTAAACAGCCCCATTTATTTTACAGTGCAAATACTCACATGACAAAATGCAGACAGACTTCAGGACTCTGCCTGAAGACTATAAAAAAGAGTTGGAAGAACAAAGAGATTTAACTACATAATGATTACTTTCCTGCCTTCTTGAATCTAAATTTTAGAAATGCAGAACCTAAATTAACTGTCTTATCTCCCCTTGGTCTTCACTTGAAGCTCAATGGGGCTGAAGTGTCAACTTTTTCCTCAAGAATTTTCAGTGGACTAGTGTAGCTCTGCTTTTAGAAACCTAGTATGTCTCATGAATTGTACAGGGAGCCTAAGTACAGGTACCTAATAAGTAGCAGCTAACTCTCATTGCAAAGTCCTGAAGTAGACATTATCCAAACAGCGTTCTTGTTCATTTGGATGAACATCCAAAGTATTAAGTGTTAGGAGTCAAACTCCAATGTTTAAAATACAGTGCTTTAAAGAACTGTAACCTGTAAAATACACTCCCAATGTGCTGCAAGAGCCCCAGAAAAGGATCTTGTGCCAGCCAGAAACCTAGGGCTTCATGCTATAATGTTTGGGGTTTTTTTCTCTTTAAAGCAGGTATATGCCTATGGTTGCATTTTAGCTACCTTTTAGCTAGCACAGAAATGGGCTTCCCCTGATTTTTTCTTGATTAGGTTGGCTTCTGCTACTGACTCTGAGGGAGAAGTCAAAGTGCAGTATGTAGCTAGCCAGGACATTAAATCCCAGAAAATTGCTTTATAAATATGTTGGTATAATTTACACTTTAAGATCCATTAGTAGTAAAAAGTGTATTTTAGGGAGGAAAATATTGACAGCATCAATCCATTAGGCATTCAAATGACAAAAATGTCATCAGAGTACCATAGTTATCAAGAACATATGTTCTGCAAACTTTTAACTGGACTTGCATTGCTAAGGTCCCAAATAGCTCTTGGAAATTTCACCCTAACAATCCTTGAAGGAACTTGCTTCTGGAGACTGACATTTATGGGTAACCCAATGTTGCCGTCCATTTCTGCCCATAACAGTTCTCTTCAATCACCTCATGACTTGAAAGATGTGTAAACTCTTGGCCAGCATGGCTTAGGACTGTCCGTGCCTGATAGCTCATGGTTTTAGTCCCTTGATTCCTTTTTACTTCTTTTGGCAGTTCCAGATGAACCTGTATAACTTACATAAGAATGAAGTGAGTAGCTTGAGATGATGCAAAAGACAAAACTAGTGGTGTCTGGTAACTCCAAGAGGGGTTTACTATGAGAATATGTCAAGGCGCTGGTTTAGACATAGTGTCATTTTCTATCTTTAATAATCAACACTATGTTATTGAAACTTCAGATGAAACTTCATGTGTAAAGGTATCCCCCTCTAAACCAGCTGAGATGAAAGGTTGCTTCTTTAGTGGTACACAAGTACAGGAAGATACAGTAACACATGCATTTTAGGGCATCCCTCCTTTCTTACACTTTTCAAAAGTCCAAGCTTCGATTTCCAGCAAGAAAAGCATGCTAAATGTAAAGAATATGGAAAGAGCATGAAACTGTCTGTCTCAAAAAAGCCGATATTCAAAAGATACAAAATATCAAAAGATATTTTGTTGAAGCTGTGCTTCATACTCATAGATCGCTTCTTGTCAGTTATAAAATGTCATCTATCTTGAATCTAACAAGAAGGTTACCTACCATGAATACAAAGGTGTTCATCTTTTGTTGCGGGATGACTTGTTGAAGTGCATGAATCTGTCATTCCAATTAGAAGACACAGATATATAGCAGACAGAAAATATATATGAGGACACCAACATAAAATTGATCTAGAAATAGTGCTGAAGTTCTGTATGTATCTAATGTATCTACTCATTGCTGCTATCAGTCTCTGGATGTATTTTTATGTGAGAATTGATATAGAACTCCCCACATACACTATTTTTTTTTTTTTTTTGTAAGGTGTTCCAAGCTCCCTTCACAATATTTGAGAACTGCACTTAAAGTTACAAAGTTTTCCATGTGAAGAAATTCAGTGAATAGGATAAGAAACGTCTGAATGCCTTTTGCCTGATATCTATAGCCCATTGTTTCTAAGATCTTATGTCTTCAACATAATAGACAATGAGCTTCCTTCTGTTTTCAGTTACACCCATATAAATCTGGAGTAACACCTTTGGAATTCGAGATGAGTGTCTGCCTCAATCTCTCTCTTTTTAAAAGCTGGCTTGTGGCCAAGCTTTATACTTTGAATAACTGCCTCTAACCCTGGGATTCTATTCATAAGTAACCCATAGGAGGTGCATTAGAAAATACAGTACTAAACCTAGGGAAATGCTGGGTAATTAAAGTCTGTGTCACTGAATAAAACTGAACTCTAAGCCTTAGGTTTCAGGAAATGTATCTATCGGTGCATCCTATATATACAGCTGAAGAACAGGCATGCCCACACAGGATCTGCAGCTTGCAGACTATGTGGTATGTGGGGCTGCTTGGAGAATCCCTCTTTTCTTCCCTTTTTATATGTTCTCTGTTTATCTGGTTTTAAAATTCTTCCTTAGGTAAAATTAAGAAAATGTATCCCAACCCTATTTTCACAAGCATTTAGAGCTTTAGATTGTCTTGCATGTCACTGCAGGCAGTTTCACATTATATTATATTCATTCATTCTGTAAAGAAATGACATTGACAGATTTCTTCACAAATCAATCACATAATAACCAGGTAAATAAAATAAAGTTAGCTAAAATAAAGCAACCCATCAGAAATAATCCTTTGGAGTTTTAGTTTCCTTCAAAATCATTTTATATCTTACATAAAATTTACTTGAGTTATTACAGGTTGCTTTGCAACCATGTTTTTGAGAAACATTTATATTGTAGAAAGCCACTGCTATCTCTAAGTCTGAAAATCATGCTAAAGAAAATTAACGTGATAAATCATTTCACTGGGTCTCTAAGTTCTTCATGTGAAGGTCAGAAACATCCTTCAAGCTTTGTTAGTTCAAGTGTGTGCGCGCACGTGTGTGTGCAACTTAGCATTTGACCATGATCATTTGTTTTTTTCATAGAAAAATTAAATATGTCAAAAACATTTTCTGTCTATGTGAAGTTTGACTAATTTCATATTTGGTTAAGAATACTGCCTGCCTTTACTTGTACACCAAGTCTTAAATGTATTCTCTTGCATTTAAGAGACAAATATATAGTAACTGCATCTCTAGCTACTTAACAACTCATGCGTAATATGTTTCTTGTTTCAACAATTCCCACCACTCAGCTCACAGTTTCATTAATTTTTCAGGTGAACTTTTGCTGATATGTGGTTCAGGGATTGAAAACTTTGAAATCCATTAAACTGTGCTTCTCTGCTACAAGTTTCCCTTCGAGTAATTTACTTAGTGTTAGTACAGCACCACTCCACACACTACATCAAAAAAAAAACAGAGAAAGAAATTGCACTTCTGAAGACAAGTGCTCTTAAATCAGTTTTGCACTAGCTCAGACAGTTTTCCCAGTAATAACTTATCACTTTTATTAAGAATTACCTGTGTTAAATTCACTAGAAAGGTTATTTTTTGCACGGGGGACTGAAAACACGTTGAGTTTCTTTTTCTAAGACAGAAGGGTAAAAAGTGAGATAAAAATGGAATACTATTTTTTGCTTAGTAAGAATTAAAAGAGTTAAAAAGATAATGTAAATAACTTTATAGGATTAAATCATGCTAAAGCAAGGTATGACAAAATAGGAAATCGTGTGGATAGTCAGTACTGTCATGAAACATATGCCCATGCTACCACTGGGGACAGAATGCTAGGCTGATCAGTTAGCCTGGCTTAGTCTGAAAGCACTTACTTGGAGTTGAAATTCACTCTTATTTTTTTAATGGTACTTTTTAGAACATTACTTAGGAAAGAAAGCTGCTTCCTACCAAGTAAAGGATCTTATCCTTCCTTCTTGGCAGTAAAGCCACTGGATCAAGTCTTAACATTCACTCTTATTTTAATTCAATCTCACTGAAGAAACCGAAGAAATAAATGAGACTGAGCCCTCAAATATTAGCTTAAAAGTTAAGCCACATCATGATTGTAGCTTGAATCTCTCTGGAGTAAACTGGAGTCTTTCTGTTTACTTTGTTATGCCCTACATGAGGCCCAAAGAGCTGTAGAAATTTGAATATCTGAGTAGGCCTTTATTTTACAGCACACATGCACCTGCTGTAGAAACCTGAGTGGCTTCCACTTAAGAAAGCAGCAGTTCCTGGAAAACTATCAAATAACACAAGACTTGAAAATCAGCCATTCATACTGTGCAGTCTAAAGCCTGTAGGGGACAGAGAAATGCCTACATAAAATACGCCAGGACCAAGTTTATACATGTGGCATGATGGAAGGGCTGAACATTCTTATACCTTGCAAACAAAGGAAAAGCAAAGGTCTGGCTTTGCCTCCCAAAATTTCTAAATTTTGATAAAAATTCTTGAGGCAAAGATTACTTATAAAGGAGTGAATTACATGCCGTGTGCTCTAGATTCTAGTGCTTTTAGTGTTTGTAGTGTCTCTGATGAGGGAAAAAGACAGAATGCTCTGTTTAAAAAACTGCCAAGAAGTAATTTGACAAAGAAAGCCTTATTAAAATAGTCCTTGAACTATTCAGTATTGGAAGTTTTTTATTATTATTATTTTTCTTCCTCTCTTTCTTTCTTTTAATATAAAACAAGGTCTGAATGGCAGATGTGGTGTGTGGGCCTTGGCAATAGGATTAAAATCTTGCAGCTAGTTTGGGGAGGTTTTCAATTTCAGCGTGGGCACAGCTTCCCTTAGGCCTTCCTAAGGCTCCCCTAATGATGTGATCCTCACCCACCTCGCCTGCCTGCCGCAGCACCACACGGGGCTCCCACGTCCTCAGAGAAAGGCTGCGCTGGAGCACAGATGGGGCCTGATGGATGCTAAAAGGGAGGCATTACCTGCTGAAGTCGCAGAGCAGCCACAATTATTACAGGGCTCTGGGTTCATTGTCAATTAGAGTGGCAGTTAAAGCGAGCAGCAGCTGTGACAGATGGCTGAGCTCCAGCCACGTTGCGGTAATGGGATCAGAGCCAACTCAAATCTTTTCTTCCCTCTAAAAAAAAAAAAAAGAAAAGGAAAAAAAGCTCCCAAATCAACACATAGTTGTCAATTAGTCACAATGTATAAGGGGGAAGTATCATATCTACAAAGGCATCATTTATCTGTTCTCTATTAACCCTTACTTTCAGCTTTTTGAAGTCAAGATTTTGTTTATTTATTACTTACTTCAAACATGTTTTAGCAGGACGTTCAGCTGAGAAGACAGTTTACATTAAATCTTTGTTCTGAGGGAACTTGTAAGATGCTTTACTCATAAATGAACCAATTTAACCCAGTTGTTAGTTTTTTAATTGCAGAAATTTCTTTTGTACAGAAACGTAAAGCACATTAAAATAAATCCAAGGCTGAATCTATTGTCCCTGATGAATCTGAACCCATCTATTACCCCTGGATTGTATTTACTCAAGAGTTAAAGACTGGAGTCATAGCATCCACCCCAGTCTCATGTAGACAAGTCCCCAGGAGGGTCTTTGAAGAGCTTTCACTACTAATACTTCTGGTTTGGTCCACCAGACCGCTCTTCATTCTTCTCCAGGTTCAACCACTGTCAATCTAAACCTGACCTTGCAGGTCCTCAGGAAATACTTCAAATTCTATTGAGTAATAGCAACTATACAAACAACAGAAGTCCACCCAACACAGGTCATGTTTTCACAATGTTCTTCACTGAATTAATCTTCCCATACAATTTAAGCCATTGACCATGGTGTACAGCACTCCTAATCTGGCTGGATGTATTTTTGAGCCTGTTGCTGCCATGCTGCTATAGCAGTGGCAATAGCAAAAGTGTAGTTCTCTGGTGGTGCATAAGAAGGTGGTGGGGAATAAACATCTGGGAATGATGAGATCACATCAGAGGAAGTCCTCCTGTTTCATCAGCAGCCAATTTGACAACACAAGTGCAGAAGAGCATAGAAATTGAGTGAATGGAGATTGTCTGATGATGAATGCAACGTGTTTATTGGTAGTGGGTATAAATCTAAGTAGGAAACATATAGCTGACTCCTCGTCAGCTAGATCAGTGATTCTTTGCAAAAGAAGAAGCAAGAAGAAAACAAAGAAAGGAGTGGGTTGCTTTTGAGTTTAAACTAGTTCTCCAGTAAGGACTATGACAAGAGGCTTTGTCTTTTAAAATCCTAGCTGCCCACCGCAGATTTACAGTCAAAAGACAAAACATTTTCAACTACCCAGCACAAAGGAAATTTCTTTTCAATGAAGGGGGAAAATTGAGTAGGCTAAGTATAAACAAAAGTTAACAGGATGAGGGCACAAGAAATTAGAACAATCTGTAACAAATGAAAGACTATAAAATGACTTTTTACAGACTTTCACTAAACACTAAGAAAGAGAAAGATTGGGGGGAAATGAAGCATAAGAAGACCCAGAAGCATTATTAATTGCAACAATTTATCTTATAATAGTGTCATAGGTCCTTATCTAGAGTTAAAATTTAAGCTTGAGATATGATTTGTTTTATATCTGGTTGGTTAATGCTCCTAAGGGGGTGGGAAAACTGAAAGAAAACTTAATCTCTTGTTGCTAATAGTGTTTGCAATTGAGGATTGAGATAGTCTTAGGACAATATAAAAACAGTATGTTTTAATTGTTACTATTTATTTGAGCTCTGTGGTAATTAAAAGAAAAAAACAAAATTTCTTCAAGCTGAATTTGACATTGGATATCAGGCTTGATCAACCGTTAGGTTGCTTAGTGTTTATGTTGCAAAGATTGATTGACTTATACAACATAATTCTTACTCATTCAGTAATTAAACAAGAACAGGTGTTTTCCCTGTTTATATTAAAGATTTTGTTTCTTGAATACAGGAAAAAAAATAAACAAAACTATCCTTTTGTCATATATGTTGTTTTTTGGAAGGTGATAGGAAAAGAGAGCATTCTCCTCAAAATATTTTTAGAATTTGGATTGGTCTGTCAAAACCATAACTATAGCTGGTAAGTGAATTATGCAGAGCATATTATGCCTTGTACTTTTTTTTGTTTGTTTGTTTTAACTTCTGCTTTTCTGCCCTCCTATAGACTATTCTACTCAACTGTGCCAAAGGTAATAAGCTACTGCTTTTTTTGTTGTTTATCTTTATTTTTATTTTTTTTTCCTCCAAAACTCCTAAACATGTTTACAGCCAGGGTAAACAGAAACGAGAGAAAATGAGGTAGAAGAGAATATCCTATTCTGATTTTGCAGAAGGACAGTAGATATACAGAGAGAATAAAGGAAATATCCATAGTCACACAAGCAATCTGGGAAAAGAAGAAGAAATGTAATTCTTCTTGGTTCCAGGCAAACATCTTAATTATTTGTGAAGGCAAGCAACTCAACATATAGTAAAAGAGATGCAAGTCCTTGATAGGGCAGTGATAGAGTACTCCCATTTTATATGAACTTGGGCCCATGTCTTATCAATAATGCAATTCAAACAAAATGATGTGAGCAAATATATCTTACTGGTGAAAATAAATTATTTTAAAATGCAAAGAGACTCCTTCCTTTCTATGATTCCTTACCTCCAAATAATTACTGCTCTGCAATTTATTGAAATAGTGAAGGGCACTTGAATAAATTATTTGAAGAATATTGTTAAAACTGGCAACACATAATTTGATAAATATCATTTGAACTACTCTGAAAAATACCGAATTTGGAAACAGTGCTTTTGAATACTTTTGAAAGGATCAAAGAAGTTCTCCATTCACTAATCATTATCACTTCTGCAATTTCAGAAAGAACATAAGTTTCATCTTTTAAGCAGGTGAGTCACTTTGCACCTGAAAACCACTCTATTTGGCATTCTTCATGAGTATAGCGGTGTAGCGTTACACTAGATTTCAATTCTGCTAATTCTTATTTGGGACTGGGTCACATGGCTAATTTTTGAAAAACTATTCATCCAGTTCAGTGAGTATTTCTTGATGAGATACAAAAAAGTTCTTTCATTTAAAAATATTCTCAAAAAACAACAACAAAAAAACCCACTAACTTTTAGAAGCAGCACCTCTCTCTGACACTAAAGTTATTGTTTCTACTATCAATAGATAATGATAATTTAGTAGCTAGGTGATATAGATGATATGCAAATGAATAACTATGGTCTGCACCAGGATAAAAAGATAAAGCAGCTCTTTTACAAGGCCACCTTGTAGCTCTTTATTAACTTGCAGCCTCTGCAATATCTTGTATATTGTTGACATTCCTGAGCTTGGGCTAACAGTAACATGCATACAATATGCCCATCACACCCTTCACTGACTCAGTCAACTCTATTCATGTGTTACACACCTGTGTATATTTACAGTCCATTTAGATGTGGTGTGAGAAATATTAGCTTTCAAGGTGGACTCAGTAAAGATGTTTATGTCCCATCCCTCCCCGACCTGGCCCTTTTTGGCCTTTGCAAATGTTAAAAGAAAAGCTGGAAAGTCACAAGTCCTACATCTTACATATTCTTAGGTTTTATGCTATCACAATATTGTAGCAGTTGCTCTTTATCAAATAGAGACAAGTCCATCAACAGAAACCTTACTCTGGATAGTATTTGGTTGTTTCTTGCACCTGTGTCAGTTGGTCTACTGAAAGACAAACTTTTTCCTCTTGTATCAAAGATAATAATACTTATAATATAATCAACATCATAAAGGTTCAGCCATATAGAAGGATACAGGTTCTTTAGGGAGATAAGATTTTTAATGATTCTGTTTTACTAAATTGTATCAGAAACCATCATTTAAGGAAGTCTTTTTTTAAAAAAAATAGTAAGCAATTTAATGCATTGTGCCATTTTTTACAGTCAACTTGAATGTCAATATCTGGCTATGGAAAATGAAATGTGCTATTTCTACCTTTGTACATTCAAATTCTGATATATTTGGAGAAATTGTAGTGGATGGAGGGGATCTTATTATGAATAATCTGCTGCAGACTGCAGTATATAAAAAACTCATATTCCTAAGCACTTGTTCTCTGCACATAGACATGACAGTGTTGAAGGATTTGTGCATAAATAGCCGAACACACAGAGACATTTTGACAATTGACAGTCTTTTTCATTGACATAATAGTTAAAATTATGCAAAAATACAAAAATATAAATTCACTGATATAAAGTCAATGATTTTCAGAAAAAAAAAAAAGTAAACAAATGCTGAATACTTTCTTCTAAGTTTCTGACTAAAATGTATCCACACCTGTAGATTTTAGAGAACAGTGGTTTTCCAAACACTCTCAAGGGAGAATCATGTTTCAACCTTTTTTCTGTAGACCACTTTCTTTTCTGCCACTGAGATGATGAAAATGAACTCAAAGAAACAATTTTGAAAAGATTAAAATGGTAATGTTACCATAAGGCTGTGGAAAGCCTACAAAATGACATGTTCATTCATGCCTAGTTTAAAGTTTACAGAGCACTAATAACTTCACAAAAAGAGTCTGTGTGCCAGTTCTGAACAAATCTGAGGTTGCTGGATATATTATTTTTTAACTAGTGAGATATTGTAATGTCTCAGTTACTGGAAGATTTTGGAATATTTGTGTTGCCTTAGGCTAAGTAAAAACAAAAAATGCGCAATATGGTCAAATTTTCAGACTCAATCTAACTATGCAAGATTATGCCATCCTCAGATGTTTTCTTTCATAATTATTGGTATCAGTTCAGTACATCTTTATGAAATAAATAGTAAATTTCTAGTTACATAGCTTGGAATCTGCCTGATAACTTTTAATTGAGATAGAACTGTATTTAGAGAAGTTTTACTACAATTTTTAACATACTGACAGTTGCTATAAAGAAAGAAATAGTTGAGAACTATTTCCTACAATCATAAATAAATGAAACAGACACAAGCTGGAAGGTACCATAGAATTAAGCATCTTTTAAAGTCTGTAGTCTATAAAGTCTGCAAATGACCATTCTGAGTTCTATGAAAATACAGCTGCATAATTAATTGATTCCATTAATTGCAATGTACAAACTTGACATCCTGGCAGACAACTGGTCATCTCATCTTATATTTATGAAGTGAGCATATACATCTCAGGTAGTCACCCGAGAAGTCTTTTACAGGCAATGGATATGGGACACAGTTCAACTCATCAGGTATAGGTGTCCACTTTAAGATAGGACATATCATGTCTTATGCTCCATTGACTATATGGACTCAATCTCCAGCTATCATATGGGCAGTCACGTGATTAACTCACATACTGATGCCTATATTGTGAGTAAAAACATTTAGTGATACAAGCCTCATGTTTATTATCCATACTTATACTCCCATTTAAGTCATTGGTAAAATTGCCATTAACCGAACAATTTTGAGAAGAGTAATTGGACAAACATGCGCACTTTGTTAAAAAAAATTGCAATTTTTGATTGTGGGTGAAGGATATTCACCCTCAGTATTAGAAACAGAAATCCACTGAAAAGTTCCTGTATTATTGCTTGAGTGCGTGTATTTTCATATAGGAATTCCCAAATGAACTGATTTTCTGGCCTCATCGTTGCTTAGCCAAGCATTGCTTCGGGTTGCAACTGGAATTCCAAGTCTCCTGAACTTTACCTAAGCATCTTATCTCTGATTTTAAATATCTTCAGATCATGCAAGCTCACTGTTCTCTTGCCAACTGGGATCATAAATTCTAATTTATTCCAATGTTAGATGTGTCCATTAGTCTCATAGTAAAGCAAGTTTGCAAAACAAAGATGGGAAAAGAAAATCACTGAAAATCATGTAGTTAAACTGGCAGGAAATCCAAACAGCTCCAAGCATGTGATATGGTAAAATGAAAGAAAATAGTGATAAAATACACTATGGGCTTGCTCTAGCAAGATTGAATTTAACAAGAGTTATTGACATTTGCAGGAAGATCAAGCCTCCTGAAATGACATAATTGATAATATTCAGAGAAATGGCTTAAAGAACACCTGCCTATATTTTAATGTCCTTGATACAAATTAAAGGGAAAATCATGTGTAACAATTTAAGATAAGTTATTCATTCCCCTCTAGGCATTTCTGAAGTACTAGTCTAAGAAAATCTCTATGAGGTCAGAGTAAATGTCCTCGAATACTGTCTCACAGAGGGATTGAAGACAAGGGAAGATAGTAAGATCAGAGCAAACCTGTAGCAATGGTTTGCAGTGATTTGGGGAGCAAAGACCACCTGAACTGAGATTTGTGGTTACTTTGAATGATTTTGGATAGTTTTTACTTCTATGAGTTTATGCAGGTATTTTTTGACCCCTTTTAGACCTTTAGCAGCCACAATATTCTGCAGGAAGGAAACCTATATAATGCGTGAAGAACAACCTTGTTTGTTTGTTTGTTTTTGTGTATACAGCCTGCAAGTTTTATGTAAAGCTTCCTAGCTTTTTATTGAGAAAACCTGTAATCAACTATTCCATATTGAACACCTCCAAGCCACCTACTATTTTATAGTTCTTTTAACATATTCTCCCTTTAGTTAGCTCTTTCATTTCCCCTAATGCCTTAAGCAACTTAGCTCTTCCTTATATAGAACTACGTATTTTCACTTTCTTTGTCCCTTTCTGAATATTTTCCAGTTTTATTATACATTTTTTGAGTCAAAGGAACCAGTGCTTCAAAAAGTACTTATAGTTGTAGCCATGCTCTAGACTTATTCTCTCTTATTTTGCTATACTATTGTGTTCCTCATAATTTATAACATTGGGAACTTTTTTTTTTTTATTTTTATTTTTTGGTCCATTGTTGAGTACTGAGTTCATATTTTCATAAAATGATTTAAAGTATACATTCATATACATATTATGCAAATAAATATATAGCCCAAGATTGGTTCATGATATGATGCCTGTTTTTGATGCCTGAAAGGCCTTTCTCTAACATCTGTTTTAAGCCTAGTTTTTCTCCTTAGCCAAGATACTTCTATAAATTAATCTGGAGTAGAGACCAAACATCACCTCGTTCTCTCTATTGACTGCAGGAGGACTCCAGATTAGAAGCTTAATTTAGCTGATACCTAAAACCTCGTAATATGAAAACCACACTAGTCCCTGGTGTACTGATGCATGAGGATCCCTTGGTTTGTTTGCTCAGAAGTGCCTCACACATAGCTCATCTTCAGATTTATAATTAAAGCTATATCAGTCGAAGAGAAAGAATAAGCCCAAAGTCTTCAGTGAGTCTTTGTGTAGTTTACCTACAACCATACATTTGCAGGGTTCAACTCCCTCTCTCCACCTCCCTTGAAGGAATTCTGATCCACCTCCATCCCTGTTAGTATTTAAAACGTTTTCTCTGAGAAAGTTAATATAATTTCCTTTAACTTGTTGACTGGCATTATCCATGCTTTTCTGCACCAGTTTTTGTTCGTAATGTTTGAGTATTCCTATTTAAATCAGTGAAGGTAAAGGAGGCAGAATGTGTATGTAAATGACGGCTTGTTGCATATTATATGTGCTGTCATGCTGGCTCCTTAAACTTATTCTAATTTCACAAAGAAATTATGAGTGCATTTTAGAAAATCCCCTGCAGGAGTGAGTTTTGCTTCTTAATTAAAGTATTCTTTATAAAAATAAGTAGTTCTCTTGGTATTATGTATCACCTGTACAAGGACATGGTATAATACATCACCCCTATTAAGTTTCAACTTAGTATAGATACTTAGGCACCTCTGATTAGTACTTCAAAGACGTGTCAGGGTGCATTTGAACTCAGTTCATTTTGTTGCACTTTGAAGTACTTTCAACAGCAGTGATAACAAGAACTGAAAATGAGCTGCCCGGAATTCATGCAGAGATCATATTTCCTTGCTAAGGATCAGTTTCTGAAATTATATAAAATGTATAAAGATGTGCTTCTTGCTGAAAGATTTTTATTATTTGTCAATTGCTAGATGAAAATTCTTTTGTTCCATAAACAATAATTTATGACTGAATGCCATTTTTGGATGAGAAGCCACCATCTTCCAGAAGTCAAGAAAACAACTAGCAAAATGTGGTAATTTTACAACAGTTTCGTCAAAAGACACATGCTTGTAGAAGTTAACTCGGTTAGGAAGAACCAGCCATAACAAAAGTAGAGTGCCACACTTTGGCCATGGATTGTGAAACCTCCTGGAATAACTCTAAGACAAACTGAGTTCTTCAGTGCATGCAAGGCTGGGGCTATGCAGCTTGCAATAAAACAGATTGTTCCACTCCTAAGGGCAGTGAGAAACCGCTATAGTCTTATCGAAAACCAGACCCACAGATCCTGTGACACAATAAGCAATTAGAGGAGACTTAGGAAGGGATGATTTAACATTCTCAGTGTTTTCTGTGACTGTTGTTACCCTTCAGTTCACTTTCATTCTGGGGAAGGGCAGAACCTAGGCTGACCATGCTTCTCCTCTTTTCACAGGTATTTCCTCTTTTCGACAACACACATTCCTCTCGGGAGATGACAATTCTGCTTCATCTTTCAAGGGACTGCATAAGGACTTGAGCAAGGCTCCCTCTTTTCTCCTCCAGGTCAGAAAAAACTTGTTGTCTTTTTCAAAATAATAAGCAGGGTTTGGGGTGTTTTCTGATCCCACAGGCAATTTACAAAGCGAAAGAGCAATGACTGCAGGAGATGGCATAAATCCCTGTACAAAGAATGTCTTAAGACTGCATGTGCTCTCCCTTCCTGTCTTCCTATTTTTCAGTCCTTAGCCTCAGTTCTCACAAGCCCCAGTGTTGTTGTCCTGCTTGAAAGCTTGACAGCAATGTTCCTATTAGAGAGAGAGAAAAATTGCCAAACTCTTTGAAGCAAATTGACAATACCTCGGACTCAGCTTACTCTTACTCTTCCTTATTGTCCCTGAAAGAAAAATAGAGGTATGAATCAATCCAAGTTGTTCCCAGGATACCCACAAGGGGAGGTCACTCAGCCTGATTTAAAACCCTGCTTTAACAACAGCAAAGTTAAATTATTGGCCACATGCTTATTCCAGGCAGGAAGAAAAACATCAGAGATGGAAGTAGGGTGTCTGGGTCACTAGCATAATACAGGGATGGGAAGATCCCCACAGTTGTAGCTATCTGTAATGTGTCAGTGGTTGATGATCTTCAGGTTTTGGAAGCACCTTCAATGAATAAGTGAAAATCTGGCTGTTTATGCAGCTTAAACAGAATTCAGAATATATACAAGTAAGGGACGTGCTATCTATGTTTATTTGATGATATAGCTCAATATGCTGTATTAAAAAGGGATAGCCATTTATTTTATAATCTATCCATTTGTTCTACATTACATTAAAAATATTCGTATAAATTTGGGGTGGGGGAAGAATAGCAATGGTTATGTTTCAGAACAAATGAAAAGACTTGCTACACATGTGTACTATATCAAACACAGCAAAAACCTACCTCAGCTGGAGACTCTTAGGGCTACTGTTAAATAAATAGCACCCAGCAAGAGAGATTTCATTTATAAGAAAAAGATTTTTTTTTTATGTGTATTTTGTGGCCCCTAGATCCTTAACAATAGACAAATTGATCAATAGAATGAGGAGTATTCGGTTGCATTTTATCCAGATGAGTTAGTTCATATCAAATTTCAGTGTTGCTGCTCAAACCATAAGGAGATTGTATTATCTTTATAATTAATAACTGCTCCAGTGATTTCACTGTTTGGGAGACTAATCTTACTTTGGAGCTTTTTGATTAAAATCCCAGATCTACCCTGGAATCTTTATATTTGTTTAAAATAGTAACAGTATTATTGCAAATACATGGATGCTATTAGAATGCAACACTGATTAAAGCTTTCTTAAGTCATTGTCTTAAGTCATTGTCTTAAGTCATTGTCTTAAGTCATTAAGTCATAAGACTATGGCTGACTTTTCCTCAAGAAGTTTTTAGAGGGGAATAAAATCATGTCTACCAGAAGGCATTTTCATTCCTAAGATATCTTTTCTGGTTTTCATTTTAGTAGCATGAGTTAGAGTCAATGAATTACCTTCAGTTTCCTACACAGAACCACTTGACCCACTTTCACCAGTTCAATGCAAGTCCTTAAATAATTTCCCAGCCTGGTCTACTGTTTCTGAAGTTAATTGTAATACAGCTTCATTCTCAGCACTGCACTAGCTTTTTTTTTTTTTTTTTTTTTTTTTTTAAATCACCCTTTAACTGCACAGACAAAAAAGTTCAAGATTGTAGAGCACATGGCCTTAACAGAAAGTCAGTCCTGATTATCTCATCAATGAAATTGAATTAGAAACATTTTCTGTTTGCTGCTTTAAGTGCACCTGTCTGTAGGCATAATATCAGATACTGCAAACTTGCATAGTGGATTTGACAATAATTAGATATCTGCTCTTCAAGAAATACTTTTATAAGCAGACATGAGGGGTTCTGACTGCTGCCAATTGGAGTCATGTCTTTCCTCTAAGCTACTGAGGTATGCTTTGAATTGAGACAGTTGTTGTCTTAGCACACTGTTGTCTTAGGAAACAAAATAATCTAAAGGTGCAGGATCTTTCCCTAAATCTTTGTATTAGCATCCAAAATATATATATGAGCATATTAGCAAAAAGACCATTCAAAATTTCCACATTACATGACATCTTTAAGAAATTCCTTACCTTTTGCTCCTTTTTATCACCATTCTGTTTTTCAGTATGTTTGAAACCAAACCATGTCTGCAAGTTAAAGAAACAATCCTTCTGAGAACATACTTTCATCTGAATTCAGGCATGTGAAAGTAAGAACTCTCAAATTTACCGGATGAATACTCTGCCTTCTCTAATATCAAGCCTCCAGCCATAGCCAGTAAAGATAATTCATAGGAAGAGAAAAATAGTCTTGAGAACTGAAATGAAAGTTTCAGTTTGGCTGTGATTAAAAAGCAGAACCTATTCTTGGTTCTGGATCTTTTTCTTGCTTCATTTGCTTGGGGCAAGATTTAGCCTTGATAAAAAAAACCCAAACCATCCCCCTCAAAAACCCAGCTTTTTAAATTCTTTGTCTCAAAGTATTAATTTACTAATTTCACCTCTTTCAGAATGGGAAGTTATAATGAAAAAAATCTGTTTTTCACTTCTTTGGAGTTCAGTTCACCTGAGCTCAAACCGACCTTGTGTTTTCGAGATTCGCAGGAACCAGCCACAAACATGAGTGCTACAGTTGCCTTTCTGCCCCAGCCAAGATGACTCACTGACAGTGGTGGGATGGGATGGGATAGGGGAAAGTTTTTGGCACAAGTCCATAAAGGGGCCTGGAAACTGCCTCTGTAGCAAGAGACTGCAGCCATGCTGCTTCACAGCCTGTGTTGTCTGCTATCTTTCCTGTGGTTTTAATATTACCTTTACTTCCCCACACATAGCTCTCCTTTTCTAACTACATATTCTTCCTATTTGCATGCCTGGGCGCTACCAAAGAAATATGAGAAATAAGGAATAGGTGAAGTATGGAATATTCTCAACACAAACGAAAAAATCACATTGTTTATGTCCTGGAAAAGGACTGCGCTTCAGAACTATGGGAAGCTAGCAATAGCTTGTATTAAAGAGCCACTGATGGTGTTAAAAGATTTCTATTGTACAGTAATGCATTGCATCTTGACTGCAGTTTTTTTTTTTTTTATTTTGCAGCTATACTTGGAACAAAATTGGCTAATACTATTGACAGTGATTCTGAGATATCTTTTGTCTATGGTTATAGCTAATTTAGAGCTATAAACGTGCATAAATTGTTCAAATCTCTTTTGGCCAAAACACCACTTTACCCTTACCTATGGAATACCTTCAGCATACTACTGTCCAATGGTTTATGTCAGCTAGATCCTCTGCATCTTTTTAGTCTCTCTTAGAATCATAGAATCATAGAATGCTTAAGGTTGGAAGGGGCCTCTAGAGATTGTCTATTCCAACCCCTCTGCACACACAGGGTCACCAACAGCATGTGGCTCAGGACTGTGTCCAAGCAGGTTTGGAAGATCTCCAGAGAAGGAGACTCCACAACCTCTCTGGGCAGCCTGT
>VZSV01000126.1:2170072-2186590 GCA_013398735.1 Nothocercus julius | reverse complement strand
GCTCCTCCACAACCTGCATCAAAAAGTTATCATCCACGCACTGCAGGAACCTCCAGGACTGTTTGTGCCTGGCTGTGTTGTCCTTCCAGTTGATATCAGAGTAGTTTAAGTCTCCCATGAGAACCTGGGCTTGTGACCGTGAGGCTACTTCCAGTGAGGCTACTATCTTGGTTAATATTTTATTTTTTCACAATTAAGAATAAATTAACCTCCAGTAAATATTGAAAATAAATTCTAATAGTTTGTAAAAAATCATTCAGAGATGATCTGGTAACTGCATACTGGCAAAAATCAGATTAATTTACATTTATACAATGGAAACCATTTATAATAGTCATATAGTCATATAGTCACCATATGCAGCTTGTTTAACTGAGATAAGATTCTGGGCAAACATATATAAAATATGTAAGGTCTTCCATTATCTGGTGTATATGTTACCAGAATCCGCAGAAATATCTTGATCACATCTCTTGCTCTGATTGAGGAGGAATATGCTATCTGGCCGTATAACCATCATCTGCCTTCTTGCATACTGATATCTTATTCATGAGGTTCATATCATGTATGCAGAAAAAAAACAACTGGCCTTTGTGATTGTGTGAATGCATAACTTCCTTTGGATTTAATACTATGTACATTCAACAAAGAGATAATATTGCCTGCAAGAGAGATCTAAATCCTTAATAGCATTAAAATTCACTGAGTAGGAATAGTGTGGAGATTTGGGCCTCAGATGCTAGTCATTATCGCACTCTACATGTCTGGTAAAATGTAAGCCTTGCTCCCATTTCCACCCTTTCTACTGAAGATATCCCAGTTTGCTTTGGTGTTAATTTATGGAGAATCAGACCTGTAGTCACTGATTTATGTTCTTTCTTTCTTCTTAATTTTGGTCTTTTTACTTTAGGACAATATGCAGCTTTATCCATAAGCTGCTTGTACTGTTCTGCATGCACATTTAAAAACCAATAAAATATACTTAAAAAAAAAAAAAAAAAAAAAAAAAAAAAAACGATACAAGAAAGTCTGTTATGTTTGTACTTTTAATTTAACATTGATTGGGATATTGGCCAATATAATACAGGCACTTTTCTATGCACTGGAAAACCCAATTAGGACTTGTTCTTAGTTTGATTATCAGTCAGAAACATGCATACCGAAATATTCATTAGAGACCTACTGAGAGCTGTGATAAAGCAGCAGACAGACGAATTATAGAGTCTGTCAGTATACACACTACAATTTTACATTTTCTTGATAAAGGACAAGTAACAGAATATCTAAGATGTAATTTGGTGTCCACTGGAACTGCACTTCATTATGGCAGATATTGTTCTGACTCTCTTCAGGAGGTTGGTGAGTGTTTCATGACATGATACTGTACACAAATGATAAATCACTAGGCTAAATGTTGCACCAGCTTCCATGCACAGAGAGGCAATATAAATGCTAGCTGGTGATTGCCTCTCTGTCTCAGTCTAAAGCCAGTAATTTTGGGACTGGAAACATAAGACAGATTCCGAAATCTTGGATCGAAAATGATGTTAATTTTTAAGAATTATGATTCTAGCTCATTCATCCAAATTAAACATTGGGTCTATGCAGAAGCCAGGCAGAAAGGAAACAAAAATAATTATTTATTGGTTTTATGAGTAGAACTTGTGTAAACTATTTCAGTTAACTTTATATAGCCGTTCTAGTTTATTGGCCCTCTGCTCTGGGCCTTAGCTTCTAGTAACCACCACCACTGGCAGTATAACACAGTTTGAAAGGGTAATACAGCTTTCACTAGAATTGAGAAGGACAGATGCACAGAACTGTGATATCAGTCAGCTAACTAGATCAAAGTCTCTCAAACAGTTTATTTAAAAGTGGTTGGGAAATATGGTTCCAATAATGACTTCAATGTGTTTTCCTTTCAAACAGAAAAAAATATCATTCGTAAATGAAAAAATGACATTTGATCCCATAATTGAATGTGGTATTTTAGTAACAAAATTGTTCAAGATCTATTGTCTTCCATCTAAAATTAAATTATTTAAATAAATATTCAAAATCTGGTAAGGATGGATGATAAAGGCCCAGCTGATAAACACAACACATTGAATCTCCAGCTAAATTGAATCTTCACCTAAAACTCAGCAAAATTCATAGTAGTGTTTATTCTTTATGTTGTGATTGAATTTTAGTTTGACTAGGATTCCTTAGCAGGCTTTTTTAAAAAAGCATACATTGCATCAGCAACCCTAAAATAAATACAAGCTAAATCATTTTACTAAACAAAACCGTAGAAAGATCAAATTCCCAAGGCCATTCTGGCTGTGTGTGTGTATTCAACAATTTTACAGTATTCTCTGATGGAGGATTAAAACCAGTTCACCATATGAAAATAAAACTGAGACACATGCATAAATGAAGTATTTCAAAACATGCACAGTCCTAAAACAGAATCACAGATCAGGATGCTAAAATATAAGAATTCCCTTTTCAGTATTGTCATCATTTTCTATTTGAGAAGTATGTTTGTAGTTATATGAATACGAATATAGCTATGTAGTTATGCCATGGTCGTCTAAGATGCCTGTCTAGTCCACCTTACCTCAGTGACTGAAAGCCTTACATCCTGTGAAAGTATTTTTCCTTAGAATACCTCTCCCTGTCATATAAGAAAATATTGTTTTCCCTTAGTTAACAAAGAACAGATGCACAGAGACTCTGTGAAAGTATAGATTAGCAGGTACAGTCAGATCTGAGCTCAGTCTTCCCATGCTAATATTGGAGTTGGAAAAAAGCACTAGTGTAGGTGTTTGCATCTATATTTGGGCTGAAGCACACTTCCAGCTGCATGCTGCACCAGAGCTAAGGTATTCTGCTGAACCTCCTTCACAGGGGAGGACGTTGCTGAAGTGGCAGGTCAGAACATCTCCTTTTACTTGAATATTTCTAACTCTGTTTCGCCTGGACTGGAGTTAGTTCAGCTGGATGAGAAAATAGAGACCAAGCTAAAAATTAACCCATGAAAGAAAAGTCGTCAGTTTTTCATTAGATGGATTCCTTTCCTGAGCTCACTGTGCGGTCCCTTGTATCTGACACTGACAGGAAGGAGCTAATGGAGACCTGCACCGATGGCAAGGTGGGAAAGGCTGGATTATCTCTTTTGGGTCATTTGAGTGTAAAAAGACAAAGAAGCCCACTCCAGCTATATTCACATGGACGAGTACTGGGCTAATGCATAGCAACTTGCCCAAAGGTAGAGCACGTGAGTGCTGTGGTCAGGAGCTTAAGCCTTGTGTTCTACATGTGAAGCTCCCCACTGTGCTCAGTGATCTGCAATGCACCTTGTTCACATGTGCGTATTGGGAGGTATCCTGATGGAGTCTCCATATGGAGCTGGATACGGTTTCACTTAAGCAAAGTACTTTCAACATTCATTTAAAATTAAATGTGACCAAGATGTTCTGCTGAAGAAGGAGGGTCTTAACTCTGTGCCCAACAGCTCTGCTGAAACAAGATATTCAACCTTATTTCAAAGTTCAGTGAAGTAATAAAGTGAGAAAAAGACTCACTGATTTCTTTGACTTCTTAAAACAATTCAGTCTCCCCATGCCCAAGCCTATTTTTAGATATGATATACTTAGAGCTCAGAAAACAACTTATTGGCAATAAGTTATGAAATGAAACCTCTCTCTGGTTTATTAATTGTGCATCTACTCAAATTTTTTTTGGTTATATTTGATCCTTGCAGGTATTAATTCATTGCATAAAAGAATCATTCTCAGGATACACATTTAAACATACGCCAGGTAGGACTGGGACCACTATTATGGTACTACCTCTCCATACAGAATCTAATTTTACCATCTCAAAATGGGGAGGAGTCTCACTCAAATTGATTGGAATCCCATGGCATCTGAAAGGATATTTGCAAACACTGTTGTTCACATAATCAGACAGTTCTCTTTTTTAATATTTTAACATTATTCAATTCCTATGGTGGTTTATTTTCATTTTAAGGAACTATGCACTTTTATGGAACCATAAAGACACATATACATGTATAGTAATACTGTATTATAAACTTTTTCCATCTGAATTTCATTTTGAAAGAAAACAACAAAGCTACAGCTGAATACCACATGAAAAATATATAGTCTTGCAAGCACTATTTATATATCTAAAATCTTTATTAAAATCATGGGAGCACATTGCTGAGTAAAAACATCTGTCATTTCCCCTCTATCTTTTTTATTTTTTTTTTCCTCTTTAAACAGTAACACCCACATTTTGAAAGGCTGAAGAGCTTGTTTAACTTATTCTGAGCATATGGGAAGTCCCTGTATCATCTACATGAGAAGACAGAAAGCACTGTAACTCTAAGACGAAAACTCCCAAAACAGTGAATATGAAAAGACTGAAAGAAAACAAAATCATTATATGCCAGCAATATACTGAATATGGTAAGTCTGGTGATTTGTGCTCAATGTAGTTCTAGGAATTGACCTTTTCCCCTCTGTCATTACTGAAGACTGGGTGGGTGATCCTTCTTTCTCAAAAGATATATTTATGCTTTGCTGACAATGTTGTTATTCATGTTTAAAAATAAAAATGTTCCTTATAATAGACATATAATTAAATTATTCTTATTGTGGAAGATCCAACCTTAGTGTGTGAAACACCAGAGGAAAAAAAAGGATAGTCCCTGCCCTGAATAGTTTACAATCTATTCCATAAATCTGTCATTCAGAATAATTTTTTAAAAACTGGCCAGACTTTTTATTCTTGTTTGAGCCTGTTTTTACTTATGATGCTTTATATATTGATATTAACCCTCCAGTCTCAGTTGTGTTAGTCCTGATTTATAGCAATGCACCTGTAAAGGAACATCCTCAGGTCAAATGACTGCTTGAATGAGTCAGATTACTCAAATGAGTAAGAGCTGAACTCCAAGATGATGAGCATGGAGAAACTAATCCCAGTCTCCTCCAAATCAGGAGGAATTATGCGACAGCGCAGCATTAATAAGGAGTTTATAAGGACTGGGCTTTGCCTGGTCTCCAGATCGTCTCTTAACGGGTAGACAGGTTAGGTCACCAAGTTTCTGGGACTGTATAGTCACTTCTCGGGATTTTTAAGGGGAAATCTTCTTATCTTCAGCAGCTGCATAATTCTTGATCAGACATTACATGACACTTCTTTTTCCAGAACAGAGCTAATGACTCTGTTCTGGCCTCCTGCCATGTACGCATTTATATGCTACTTCAGCCTCTGCTTGTCTGAAGAATGAGAAAGATACTGTGCATATAACATACAGTAAATTTCCCACAGGGAAATGTTTTGCATTAATGTGCTACTAGACCAGCTTTATACTGGCAAAAAATTCTTCTCACCATCTTTTTCTCAACTGTGTAGTCAAGTGAAAGTTCTTAGAATCCTCCTGTTTTTTTTCTTATTTTTAAGTCTGTTCTGTACACATTTTCTCTTCTGTACTTCTCTCTTCTTGAATGCTAATTGCATGAGTAATGCCACATTTTTTGAGGTTGCAGAGGTCTCCATAGGAGCAAAAATCAAACCCAGGATGCTCACAGAGATTTAGGTTTTTCACTGAAGTAACTTGGTCAGTTGATGAAGCAGTCTAACTTTCTTAGTTTTGTGTTTTTAATTTACAGGAAATCTACCAGGACTATATGAGAACCTAGCTGTCAGGTTTAAGGTCTTGTTAAATCAGATTGCAGACTATACGGCCATCCATCTATTCATAGCTTAGTAAGACTTTGACATAACTCAGTAACTTTAACATAAAAAGACTTGAACTTGTATAGCGAGGAACATCCTGCTACCATATCCTGCTTAAATACATTAAGGCAGACACACTTTGTTTTGCCTTATATCAAATAGGGGTGGATTTAAGGAAAAGTAGGAAATCTGATACCTAATCCAAAATAAAAGCCTCCAAAATCTATGCAGCTGTTGCTCCTTCAGCAGCTAGATTTTACTATTTTCCATTTCCCACGCAGTTGTCACTGTCCAGGTTGCACTCTGCACATGGCAGTGCCTTGCTGTGGTGCTGGAAGCAGAAGTGGAAGGCTGGGAGCACACAAACTGCGGGGACAGGGGACGCATAAAAGAGAGGCATTAAAAGCAGAAGGAGGAAAAAACAGATGAGAAAGCAGAAAAAGTGGAAGCTGCCATTATGGTAAAAGGTAAGAGTTGGAAGGTAAGGAATATTTCAGAGTATTTCTCTGTCCTGAACGCCGAAGAACGGTGGCAGGAGGCTTATGGCTGCATTTGCACCCATGCTAGACTTCTGTGGCTCCATGAGCCATTAATACTGTATATTTCACAATGATGGCAAATCCCAATTAAATTTCCCCTTAGTGGGAAATCATAAGAAAGGCTCACAGATTGTTCCTCAGTCCTCTTAAGCACCTTCACAGCCCTTTGGCCACCTCTTGTTTTCCAAAGGAAGGGAGGGATTTCCTCTAGATTCAGGATGCACTTTGTTACTGTTGTGATAACATAAATGGGAGAAGGATTTAAAGCAGCAAATCAGAGTATCTTAAAAAGCAAAGATGTAACATGATCCTAGGAGGCTAAAGAACCCAAAAAGACTACAAAATCCAAATTACATGGGCAAAGGATTGTTTGAAATCTCTCTTTGAAAATTTCAATTATTATTCAATTATTCAATTTCAATATGATTATGCAATTACAGAGTCCTACTTTGTAGCATTTTTCTTTTCCATCTTTAGGGAAAGGAGAACAGGAAAATGCGCCTTTGCAAGGTGCAAATATAAGATGAGAAGAGAAAGGATTATGAAGAATAATCTGAGCAATAGAGCTGGTGAGGCTTTGCAAACTTGGAGGTTCAACAAGAGTAGTTTTCAAAGTATTTCAATTAATGATATTATTAACTCTCTCTTTTAACAAATAAACAAAAAAAGTGTCCATGGAAATAAACTTCTATATTCGATTAAATAGTGTCTTCTCTTAAGGTCATAAAGTGTTCTTCAGATATAAATGGTTAATTTTAGAGAGAGGAGGCTTCCCAAAGCCTGTGTATTTATCTATCAATGCAGGGCATTTCTGTGATCAGGTAATACTTAATCTTACTTTGTTTCTTGCTCCTTCCTTTGTTCATATTACGGTTTATTTTTAAGCATGTTTTTAATTTATTCTTTTGCTAAAAAGAGCTAGGAAAAAAATCAATGCTTTCCAATGTAAATAGCCAATTTCACAGCTTTCTTTAAGGATGGAGCAGTAAGCATCCTTCTTAGTGAAGATGGGAAATCATGGGACTCAGTAACAGACCTTAGGGAGCTGGACAAATTGGCAGTGTACAAAACAGTCACTCTGAAAACAATCATGTTTCTAAACCATCAATTCTCATTCATATGTAATGTCATGATCCTACTCCTGCTGAAATAATTGGCAAAGCCTTTCCTAATTCCATTGGGACCAAGATTGGTCTTTTGGGCTTCCATTCGGCAAACTCACATGCACATGCTGAACAGGCCTATTCACACGATTAAGTTAAGCATGCAAATAAGTCTTTTCACTTGCAGTTTGGATGTCACCAATGTTTGGAAGAACTGAAAAGTTACTTTTCTTCCTGAAACATTTGGTGTAATAAATGTACTCTTTCCATTGATTATAAATGAAATGAAATGAAATGAAAATGAAATGAAAATGAAGATTTTACTTCTTAAGCAGAAAATACTCCAAGTTCTTTGTTTGTTTGTTTGTTTGTTTTTGTTTTAATCCTAAATATTAGAGAAAGTAGTTACAAAGGGTCTTTCTCCCTATTCTTCCTATGCAATTTAGCTGCAGTAAAAATTTCGTTACCATTGTTTACCGGCCAGGACACTTCTTTCTAGATGAGTCTGGAAAATTCAGACCATCCTCAAGGAAATGTATTAATCAAGAAAAATATATTTGAATAGAATAATGAAAAAATATGTTCTACCAAGGTGATTTTGTTCAAAAATATTTGGTAGAAATTAATATCCTTTCAGGAACACACTATTTTTTTTTTTTTCATACATCATATAATATAAAAAAAAAAGGAGAGAAAGAAAGAAAGAAAAAACATGAAAGAATTTCCTTCCTTTTATATCTCATGCTACTTATTCGTTTCTTATATCCTTCCTCACAGATGACTTCTTTTCTAAAAATGACTCACATCCCGTTTCCTCACTTTGAAACCTAGGGAACTGCACATATTACATTTCTTGCATTGCATGTGTACTCTGCCCCCTAATCCCACTAAAATAGGAGGATTTATGCTAGCATTCCAAACCTCTAACCAATTTCAATATCTATATTTTATCTAAATAAACAGGGTTGTCAGGGAAATACTTTTTTCCTTCGCTTTTCAGGAAATGTGGAATTCCTTTCTTTCAGCTAATGGGCTGAATATTGGAATGATAGCATATTGGGATTTAATATGGCATTGCTTCTTGAGGAAAGGTTGAACATCAGGATAGAATAGATATGATGTTCTCCATGGTAGCATCCCTGGTTCTTCTATTGGATATGAGGTCGATGTGGTCCCTGGGGGACTGAACTTGCCACTGCTCATCTGGAGCTTGGTAGGGTGTGACATAAGGCAGAGCGCGGGAAGTCACAAAGCTAAACCTTCCATACCCTCTGGTGAAGGTCCAGGGAGACACCATAGGCTTAAACTCACTGATGGTAAACTCAGCTGTGGGATGTGAGTACTGGATTCCTCTCTCTGAACAAGAAGCCCCAGGGCATTGGCTTTTCCTTCTCTCTTCTGGTGGAAAAAAAAGAGCTTTGCCTTTTTTTTTTTTTTTTTTTTTAATATAGGTTTTAAGAGACTTCTGTGAAAATTTCCACAGCCTATGGAGCATGATGGTTTTGGGAATAGCTTCCCTCCAGGCCTTTCTGAACAAAACAATCCTACACAGTTTTCCAAACTTCTGGAGTAATTTACTTGATGACTTGAAAGGTCTCAGTGCTGACTGTATTCCTCCATTCACTTAAACTCAGCTACTGACCAAGACCTAAAATAAAACTTTAGGATACAATTACAGCCCTGCTTATATGAAATTGCTAAGTGGAGTCAAGGTAGATTTATTAAAAAAACGACCTGCAAGACTTTGCTTCCTGCGACTAGCTCAGTACTGTTCAATACTCTTCAACGAATATAAAAGAAAGCCCAACTGGATGTGAAGAGTCAGAAGCAGCTATTGACTGGGAAATAAAACTAATTATATGTAGAAAGCATTACTTTGGCTTCCACATGGACTAATTTTTTCCCAAGCTGTTACATCCCAACAGGTAGTTCTTTCCAAAAACCTTTAAGAAATGTGCGTGGTTTGAATTCCTGATCACCCTGAGGCAGTTGCAGACAAGGGATTTTCCAGGTTCACCTCAGGGTAAATAATCATTCTAGATCTGTGCCACGTGCTCTAGGTGTCCCTGCTTGAGCAGGGGGTTTGGACTAGATGATCTCTAGAGGTCCCTTCCAACCTCAACCATTCCGTGATTCTGTGTGATTCTGTGATCTGACTTGTTTCTTTGACTGCAAATAATCATAGATGACTAAAGATTCTCCAAGCAGGGAGCCAAAGCTCCCAAAAGTGGCAGAGGCATTTTGGGTTAAGGAATTATATGCTGGATTTTTCTGTTATTATTAAAACCATGCAATATAAATTCAGTTAAAGATGTATAAACACTAAGACATTTCTACCAAATTTCAAAACAAAATTTAACAGAATCTTTAGGTACACTCTGTAACAGATTAACAGCATTACTGATATCTGATGAGTTTTTAAAATAAAGGACTTTTTGTATGTCCTCTGGGGGAAAAAAAAAAATCCTTCTTGTGTTTTTGAAAGACCAGGAGTCCTTTTCATATTTACTGTTTTTCTTACCTTAATAGATGCATTTGTTAAAACATATCTTCTTATATGTAGTCTTCATATCATAACTTTACGGCCACACTCCTCTCACTAAGAAAATGATTGAGAGACTTCTGTGATTTGCTGGCTTTGAATCTAACTAATATGAATAAGTAAAAATCCCTAATAAATATACGAAGATCCTATCTTTACATTTTTACTGCACATTATGCATTGATATTAAAATATAATTTGTAATTTTATCATGTTTTTATAGATATGTTTTATTATAAATCAGTATTCATTGATAGCCTTTTAATGCTAGATTTCTTTGGCTGCAAATATATATGTTTATATGAAGGTGTCTGCTGCAGAATAGGTTGTTTTTGTTTGTATATGTATATGCATATATAAAGATGTGTATGCACATAAAAATCATTTCCTTTAAGGAGCTGTTAGACACTTAATCTTAATGGAACTTCCTAATATAATAAAATAATCTTGTAAATGGTATTAAGATTCCACTGTTATAAGAATTTAGATCATTCCTTCATATTTTTTTATAAAGAAATACACAATGTAATTATTTATAGCACACCAACCTCTTTTCCCAAACATCTAACCTTATGAACATATCAGATGATGAATTTCATTACTCATTGCAAAATTACAATTTTTGAGCTGGGGCCCGACAAGCTAGAGTTTTAAGTGGTAATCAGCAATAATGTATTGCTTGTACCTTAATGTCACTATTGGTGATTTAGTGATTAATTATCTGACTGCTGTGTAGTGCTTAAAATAATCTAAATGCATAGGGTAAATTAGTTGATCAGGAGAAAAGTCTGTCATGCAAATTCAGTTCTTACAGAACCTTCCTGTCACACTCATCAATGACAACCTAAGTGGGTCACCAGAGTGGATGGCCCCTGTTAATTTATTTTCTCAGACACGCAATACATATTCATGATATCCTGCTGTTTGTCTGTCACCTCAAAGAAACTCTCCATCTCCTCCAAATTATAATTAATGAAAATATGCACAGTTAGGCTTAGGGGCTTGCATGAAGAGATACTGGTATTATGTTTCTGGGGGTTGCAAGGTATTGGTATCAGCAGTTGCTTACTAATGGGGCAGAGGAAAAATGTTGCTCTGCTGGCTACCCCTTTTCCATTTTTCTTTTTCCAGAAAACAGATATAAAGGATCTCATATAAGTACATAGATGTGCAGTGTGCAGAAGCATTACTCACAGAGGAGGTTTTAGAAAGATTCTATCCCAGTGGAAAGTAAAAGTGTTTTTTTTTTTTTTTTCTTTCCAGTCCTTAACAATAGAAAATCAATATGCAAGCTAACCATACCCAGTCATACTAATCTTTCAAAATTATATTTTTCTATTTGCCTAGGTTTTAATTCTTTTTGATGAGTATGCCTTTATATCCAGACTGCCCGTTGTTAATACAAGTAACTTCCTGTCATTATCACAGCAATATATGAATTGAAAAGATATATATTATATATATGTTTATAAAATCTTACAGAACAGGAACAAATACACCTTATGTCCAAACCAGTAAAAAAAAAAAAAAAAAGGTAAATTTAAACAAACAAATGCATACTTTTGTACGAATAATGATCTAAGCAATGAGATAAACTGCATAGCCATATAATAAATTGCAAAACCATGCTATAAATAAAATATATCACATACCTCTTCAATTTATCAGTTACCTTTGATTGTCTCATTGTTTCCTGACACTAATCCATCTCCTCTATGACTGGTTTGAACATTCCAGTCCTCTGAATAGCTTCAGAAAACTGCTAGTTCAGTAAGAAAAATAAAAAATACTACTGTCAGAGAAGCAGTTTTTCCATGTAGAATATTTCTAGCATTTACATTGACCAAAGAACAAAATTTTATATCTGTATCAGACTATGTTTTTCTACTGGTTCTTATCAGAATTATATGTCCTGTTCCAAAAAGAAATTGGTTATTTGGGTTGTAATAGCCTCTTGTTTAAGTGTTGCCTTTACTACCTGCAAGCGAATAATAACTATACTTTGGGTAAAATACAAATTTACTCAAATACAGAAGAGTTTTTAAAATTTAGATTGAGCTATATGTTTGAAGTTAATAGTAATTATTTGTGGTCAATGGAGATGCATTAAGAAAGGAAAGTAATGAATCCTATCAGTTTAAAACAGTTTAAAACATTTGAAAAATAGTTCTCTTATATGGATAATATATGAGAAATTCATGACAGTGAAGTAGAAGGATTTTACTGCTGACCTGCATGACTTACTTGTGGCTTTGTCACTCATAAATAATTTATTCAGCCCCAACTCGTGCCACTGAAACATTTATACCACAACACATCACTGTGTATGTTATATAAATATTTATTATGATGAATTATTAAAATGAGCCATGAATATTTATTCTTTTTGCAGTATGACTATATGCATGCATGTATATTCTGATTATATAGATATGCACATACATAAGTATTTACATGTGACTCTATATGCTTATGTTTTCTCCCATGTACATACTCTTATGTGCATACACCGATATGCATATATGCATGTGTGGGTGTACACATATAGTTGTAGCTCTGCCAGGCTGAAAGCATGCTCTTTATAGATGTACATTATTTATAAATAAAATTATCTACATGAAATGTGAAATTATGTACATTTAATATTTTTTATTATCTATGATTAATTCTGACAGGATCATGGCTTAGCTGCAACTATCATAACAAAAGCAGGGCAAAGGCCTCAGCTGAGCAGGATCTGAGTCTCTGAGAACACAGCATCTTTTATTAGCCAAGATTTACAACACAGGAGAATTCTTTCAGCCACTGTTTTCACACAACATTTGTCCGCTTATACCAAAAAAATCACTATATAGCTTTCATGATATCCAAAATGCATTTAAAGGAACAATGTCAGACTGTGTTTTAGAAGCCTCCCTACAATAGATGCCTGTTGAATGCTGGAGACTGTCTGGATGCATCTATCTAATCATATCTGATTTCATAGACTGTTGGCACATTTTTTATAAATTTGCCAGGAAATCATATGACAGCAGAGACAGAGAGAATACACAAAAAACTATGACCATCACTTGGAGAACAGAGCCAAGGGAAAAAGCTTGGGAACCAGACATTAGATGCATTTTCCAGTCTCTGAGAAACTTTTCATACAAATGTTGCACACCATGACATAAAACATTCCAGAGCCGGATGCACATTTGAAATATTAATAGGAATGTATCTAGTTCCATAGACAGCCTCCTATTTCCCCCATCTGAGATGTACAAAGCAAAGGATTAACACCACTGGCAATATTTGTGTCAGGCCATACTGATTAATTTAATATTCTGATTGGATGAGCAGCAGAGTTTCAACGGCTGTTAACTTTCTGGCAAGCAGTACTGAGAAGGTGATAATGAGATTAACATTTGGAGGACCTGATTTGCTTTTGCTCTGTACTTAATTACTACTTTGACACCAACTGGTAGGCACTATGCCTTGTGCAGATATGCCGATAAGTATCCTTATTTGCTAAACTGTATTACTGGCTTTAAATAAATATGTTAAGTTCAGTGTTTTCAAAATTATTTTGCACAAGAAACGAAAAGTATGTAATCTTGTGCTAAAATTATAGCACCTTAAAGACAATATTCAGAATAAGCATAATGACAAAGGGGAATTATTAAAAAAAAATATATATATTAATCAGCAAAGAAAGTTACACATTTGTTAGAGGTTAGGAAATGTAGGAATATGAGGAGAAAAGATTTTCTGAATAAGTGGAGTGTGGTATTGAGGAGCACTGATGTTTGACAAGACAAAAGACAACAGGTAAAGCTATCAAGTTGAAAGAATTCATTACAGAGATGACTAACAATTGGCCTACTAATTACTGCCCATTATACACAGTTCAGAGCTGAAGAAACAAATGCTTTAAAAGTGTCTCTTCCAAATGCAAAATTGTACTTTTACAAAAGCACATGAATAAAATTCAAAGGAGACTGCATTTTAGACATCTATTATTTTGGACCCAAACTTCAAGCTGAAACAATCATTGTGGAAATATCAGAGCACAGTGGGGCTTTTCATACATACTGAGTATATCCTTCAGGACCATTCTCATCCCAGTAGCAGATGTGTTGGAAGGGGAGAGAGAGAGAATCCAATTGACATGTATACAAAAACCCATTTTACAGTTCTACAACTGCAAATGCAATTTTCACACACTATATAAGTTCATTTACACTCTTAGGGCAGTGAAAAAAAGCTTTAGGCTAAATGAGAACCAAGTCTTTAGCTTGAGGTTCTGCAGTATCTTCGTAATAACTAATTGATATCCCTTGCAGCTCTTTTTTGCTGGCAAAATAAGTGTGGTTTAGATATTAAAGATCACACTCAGCAAGAGAGACCCTAGGATGATTTTCTTTCTTTTCAATCATTTCATGCTGCAGTACTGGACATGTTACTTTATTTTTCCTTACTTGCATTTATATTTTCTTCCTTCACCACACTAAAAATTTACTCACTGATTTGGGACCAATTCTATGAAATCACAACGCACATGGTTGTATTACTAGATAATACCTAGCAATACTTTGCAAAACAATAATTTCTGTATCTCCACTACAGTTCCTTCAGTTTTGCAGAAGTTGATACTTTCAAAAGAGATCATTTAGTTTCAACCTCTACTACTGATCTTTGATGCCAACTTCACAGTAGATATTTGTAATAACTTCAAAGCTGAAACAGTCAAATGGGACAGACACCGAAGCAACTGCAGGAGAATCTATTGAGCTGCTCTGACTGGGTATGTAATAGAGGAGCTCATGCTTAAAGCTTCTACAGCACCGCTCAGGGAATCTGCTGTGACCTTGGCACGCTAGGATGAAGGTGGACCTGCCACATGAAAGCAGTGAGCCTGACACTTTGGGGAGTCTTGAGATGTGCTCTCTGTGTGTGTGTGTTGTGCATTTGGTTTGTACAAATAAAACCATTCATGTTTTAATTTACCATAAAGGCAGTCTTGAATCTAAAACCGATTAAACCATAACTTCCTACACTTCCTTAAAATTCCTCTCTACATGACCACAACTCCTGTAACTTAAAATCTGTCAGAACCAATAAGAGAAATAAATTTACAAGAAGCTGGAATGAAATACTTCATCAATGATTCTGAAGAAGTTAAGTCAACACTGGTAGGTCTTGAACTTTTGGATCCGTGGTACATTCCCAGTGATTCTTAAAAAAAAATGTGAAATAGCTAGACTTAGTTGAAATATCTACTGCACAGTTTGAAAGTGTCTAAAATGAATGAAGGATCTTTGGCACTCCACACAGGAGAGTTGTCTCTTTTGAATTATTTTTCTGACCAATCAGAAGTAAAAGTCTTCTTCGGGAATTTTTTACTGAAATAAAACAGGCATTGACATGACAGAGGTTTTCTAAGTTATTGAAGAGACTGGGTAACTTGTTATTTGTTTAAAAAAAAAAAATCTAAATGTAATGACACAACCTAGACCTAGCTATCAAACCAAGAAATACTAGAAAGCAGAAGATTATAGTGCTACTAATTGTTAAGAAAGGATTAACACTGAGTAATACACAAAGGATGTGCAAATATACATTTGAGTTGTAGCATTTGTTTGTGTTAAAGCGTCTTCCCTGCAGATTTATATTACTAGCAGTGCTTTTGAGTCACACCCTGGACATTACACATCTGTCTGCCCAATATAAGCTTTTTTGTTGTTGTTGTTTACTTCACTAATATTTGAAATACAATCCAAGGCATCCTGCTTATTAAAATGGAGAGGCTTCAAATTTGCTTTCATACAATCAGAACTAATTGTCTGAGACAATTTACATCCATCAGTGGAGTGTTTTATGACTTTCAGACTCAGTGCAAAATGAATAAATAAGAGAGTTGAAATCATTATTCGCTTTTATTGTAAGAGATGTGCTGGCTAATCTGAAAATAATTTAAATGCTAGAGACCCATCAAACACTTGACATCTGTCAAGCCCTACTGCTAATTCACAATCTGTGCCATTTAGTAGCCTTCTCTCTTTCTATCCTGAAATGTCTCAGACAAAGAGAAAGTTGAAGCTAGTCATTGGGCATGTGTGTTCTTTTCCTTACTTGCTTGAAGAACTATTCGGAAAGAGTTATGATTTTACTCTTTAGTTCATATCAGGATTAGCTTTATTTTTATGCTATTGGAGAGTGGTTCTCTGGGAAAATTTTATGAGCAATCTAAGACATCTTTGCTATGTTAGCATCATTATCAGATAGAAACAGGAGAAAAAAAGACCATCTGGCAATCACCACTATTTCCTGGATCTTTGCACAGGTTGTAGCTGCTGCAAAACTGCACAAGTAGAACTGGAAACAATAAATTTAAAATTGAGAAAAAATATGGGAGAAAGTTCACAAAAATCTGTGGAAGAGACACTTAGCAACAGAGCAAACAAAACATTTGAGGGATGGGGGAAAATAAGAGTGGAAAATAATCTGGCCAGAGAGAAAAAGAAAGCAGAGAGACACATTCTTTGTAAGTATGAAATTGGAAATATTTGGTGAAAATTGGGTAGGAAAAGTCAGAGAACTGGAAAAGGTTCTCCTC